>PHNY01287186.1:6003-19716 GCA_003724115.2 Anethum foeniculum | reverse complement strand
AGCTCTTTCCTTCAGCTATGTAAGACTTCACTGGATACTTCTTTGAACTTCCAGAACCCTTTTTCTGATAGGCTTTTCCTTTATCATTTGCTTGTTGGGCCTTTCTGCATTCACTGGCAAAATGTCCAACTTCATCACAATTGAAGCATCTGAACCTGCTTCTATTAACTATCCATGTCTTGTAGCCTGACCCTGAAGATGAACTTGATCCCTGTCCTCTGTTGCTGCTTCCAGAACCCTTATAGCCTTGTTTCCTTCTAAACCTGATGTTACTGAACATCCCTGCAAGGTTAGCCATAGTAGGATCTTTTATGCTTTGCAGCTCTTCCATTGAATAATAATCACTAGGATCAGCAGAGAGATTTCCATTATCCATCTCAGCTTCAAAGAGCATTTCAGCCTTAGACATAGGCTTCTCCACTGTAATATCTATCTCTTTGTGGTCACTTGCAATAAGAGCAGTTGTCTTGAGCAGTTGTCTTGAGCAGTTCAGCATTCTTCTTGTCCACTATACCATCACCATATATGATTTTTCTTTGTTCCTGCTCCATCTCATGAGTTTTCATCTTTCCATACAATTTCTCCAATGACATAGTCTTGAAGTCTAAACGTTCACGAACTGATTGAGCTTTACTGTCAAGATGGTGTGGCAAGGTCAACATGAATTTTCTATTGATTTCCTTCTGAGGATAACTCTTCCCATGAATGGCTAACTCATTCATCAATTTGTTCAGTCTTTCAAAAACTTGAGTTATGCCTTCACCAGGAAGAGATTTGAATGCCTCATTCTGTGTGGTCAAGATATCAAGTCGACTTTCCTTGACATCCTCAGTTCCTTCCATCAGCATTTCTATGGTTTGCCACATATGTCTTCCATTTTTACAAACCATAATCTGGTGACTCATATCTTCATCCATTGCATCTACCAGAATCAGCTGTAGATTTACATCCAGACTAGTAAGATACTTCTCATGATCATCGTACTTCTTTCTGTCCTTCAGAATCATTTTAGTAGGATCAGCCAGATCTGCTTCCTCAATTATGTATGGCCCTTTTTCAAGAACATCCATATAATCAGCGTTTGACGCCCTGAGGAACAGTTCCATCTTCTTCTTCCATAAAATATACTGACCCTTGTCAAACTTCGGAACCTTGATGCTACTAGCTTTCTGAGCACTCATATTTTCAAATCTAAAAAATTTCTGCAATATAACGTCTCAAAATACAATAACCCAGACAGTCAAACCAGCAACAAATCAACCACAACAAATCAACAATAACCCAATATCAAATCTACACCAACGAAAGCAATCTCAAACTCCGTACAACCAAAATCAACAACAAAACTTGCTAATCTAACGGATCTGATCTGTATATCGGTCAACAAGCTCTGATACCAATTTTTAGGTCCAAAAGGTACATACAGAGGGGGGGATGAATGTATGTTCTTCGTTTTTCACAAAAGATGCAGCGGAAAATAAAACTTAAAACGAAATAAACAAAACACACAAAGATTCCGGGGTATAATTCTTATATTAAGAAATTAAAACTCGAAGGGTTGCTTACACCTTTGAATCTAATGTTCAAAGTATCAAAAGAAGTATTCAATACAAGATAAGCTATCAAATCTATAAATACTGCTTATCACTCTAAAAGCTATAATTCCTTATCGAATCAACAATCAATATAAGCAAATGACGTTATACAATTAGTGTAACTGTATGCGTAAGGCTTTTAAATGGTAAACAATTGGGCATGACCTCTCTCCGTCAAATAAATGAAGGAATAAAGCGAATACACAATTCTCAAGAGCTCCGTTGTGTAAATATTAAAGAGAGATGCAAAGCTTATTGCTTCGTATTGTTTATATAGCTGGTAGGTGGTAGGTGAATGACTTGATGACATGGCACGCTCCTGTCCATGTAAATTAAGCCAACAGCTTTCAAATTGTCCGTGGTTGCGCCTGTATAACTTCAGTAGTCATAACATTTGAATAACCAATTACAATTCAATGTGGTGGCGCCCAGGATGCTATTTCATGACTTAGAAACAATTGAGAAACACTTTGTTTTGCCCATAGTAAAGTCTTGAGTAGTAGTGATGGCGCCAAGAAAGGTTGGATACCCCTAGGTGGCGCCTACTAGGGCTTTAGTACTTAGACTTTGTCCATGTAGTTGTCATGTTGCGCCTAGAGTGTATCAAAGGCATCATGTGGCGCCTACAAGGTTTCGAGAACTTAGATTGTTCAATAAATTTAGCCAAGTTGCGCATAGGAAGAGCAAAGTAGAGAATGTGGTGCCTAGAGCCATTGCCTTGACTATAATATCACTTCATGTTGCGCCTATATGCAAGAGTAACTAGTGATGGCGCCTACAATGCTTTTGACCTAAAAATTTTGGAGCTTTTCATCATATGGCGCCTACACTAGTTCTAGTACAAAACTTTTATCACTTCAAGTAGCAAGTGGTGCCTACTAGGCCATGAATAAACCATGTGGCACCTAGAGTGCTATAAGAGACAATCCTAGACTTAGATATTTCTGAAGCCACTTTCCACTGAGAAGCTGTTCAGTCTTCTCGTCTTCACCTTGAGTCTTCGTACAAACTATTCTGCAATCTTTTTAGATATGAATACTCACTTGACAATCATCATAATGATGATACTTTTCCCTTCACGGATCACTGATGCCTAGTGTAATTGGTCTGGTTCACAGACGACTAGTTCCGCTCTCAGGCCTTCTTACCATGAACTCTTCAAAACATTGTCAAGTCTTCTACCATATATAAACAACTTCACTTAGAATCCTTTAGGTCTTCACACTGATCATACTAACTGCTACCAATGACTTCAACCTTATAACTCCGTTGCCTGAACATGTTAATGAACTTCAAACGGTCTTCTGTTGACGCCTTCTTCACTGCAGCTACTAGGATCTTTGTGTATATACCATGACTTCAGTCTGTACTGATTCTTAGTGGAACATATTATTATTTTGAAGTCCTTGTTCTATGTTGAGTTATCCAAACCAGCATTGTTGAGATAACATATCCAGCTTCAATCTTGCTCAAAAAACTTCGTCTTCATCCTAGGACAAGAGATTTAGCTAAACATGATTACAAGAAAAGCAAAAAAAATTTACAAAATTCTAGCTGGGTGTGTGGGGTTGGTGTTTCAAATACAAGAGGGGAGACCTATATATATAGGCAAAATATGATGGGTTTGGGTCTTGGATTGCAAATCCTATTTAAGATATATTTTCTACTTTTCATTTTTCTTCTCCAATAAGTATTCGATTTTTCCTCCAATTTATTAACTTTAAGTAATCGCCATCTCCTTATCGTTTTTCACCTTTTTCTACTTGAAATCTAATTTTATTTATTATCTTACAAAGCAAAATAAAATAATTTATTTATTAATAAAATTACGAAAACAAACATAAAATAGGTACTAAAAATATTTTAAATGTGGACCTATCAATACCCGTTGAGATCGGTGAATAAAATAATATATGGGATTCATGCTAGTGACCAGTTTGATAAATAATCCTGAAAAGTAAAGTGATGAAACCAATCAATATTTAATATATAAAGCGAGTATAGTAGAAGAAAGTAGTGGATGTAGTTAGCTTATATTATAAAACTTTACTAATTTCGAAAACTTTTGAAATGCACGAGAGACATTTAGAAAAGTAAAGTGTAAAGACCGGAAAATAATCTATCTATTTTATGTATAATAGGAGAACTGGACATATTTCAGGGGTATTTTGAGCCAATTAACCCCTTGTGAAATTACTTTTTTGCCGTATATGTTACAGAATTACATCTATATCACTCCTCTCTTATTCAAAGTAACAAAAAAAATGAGAAATTGATGTTGTCATTGTGGATTGAACAGCTAACTTCCTCTAATCAATTTTGTGCTTCCAACCCGTTGAGCTACATAATTCTTTAATTTGAAATTAAAATCCTATTACAGAAACCATCCCTCTCCTTTTATCCCATCTTTATTATTATTTTAACTTTTAAATACAAATATTGGTATTTTTTATTATTATTAAAACTTGTATTCTTTTCGAAATATCGCATATAATTATATAAACGTCCAATTTTATAAGATTATAATTATAAATTTACTTGCAATATCACGAGTGATGTACATTTGTAATTCTTTTAATTAAATAATATTTCGTTTATATAATAAAAACTATAGTATGTGTAATCTTCTATCTTATTTGAATCAATCAGACATTTAATACATAAAATATAAAATTTTATTTAACATAAATTACGTGTATTCGGTTAAGAAGGTCAATAAACGCGAACGCCGGTTGGGGAAAGTTTACTAAGATTCTAATGTAAGGCGTGTGTTTTTTTTTTTTTTGTATTTGCTTCCAATATTCCGTCTCCCTATTTTGGATTTATACCATTATTAGATTTATATGCCATTATTAAAATAAATCTAATTTCTAAAAACTAAATTTGGATTAAGGTCTTTGGGAGAAAAAAATTGAAAATGTTCAAGATTTAACCATATAAAATAGTAATCATGTATACGCGAATAACATGTTTCTCAATTTTTATTCAATTTTCTACTTTTTAAAATTACTTATTAAGTACTTGTTTACATAGGTTTCAAAATCTTACAATTAAGACCACTTTTGACTGACTAATCCATGTTTTGTCCGACTAATCCGATTTTAGTCGATTCTTGACCGATTTTTGTGAAAAACGGTTTTTGACCCGATTTTAACTTAATCAAGTCAATTAGTCACCGTGTAGCGATTAATCCCGCTTAATTGCTTATTTTTAGAACACTTGGTAATATCATATATTAGGATTAGCTAATTTGTACATACCTTTATTATTTAAATGTTCGAATATGGTTCAAATCTAAATCAGTAAAAAGGTCGGATTATACACGTACGAAAACTTGATATTAAATTTCTGATTAAAGTTATATATAAATTTCTTCTTTGGATGTGAAATCAAAAATTACCAAATTAAAATATTTAGTCAAATCAACAAAAGCAGATCATATAAAGTAGGATATTGCAAAGTTTACAAAGGCAAACAAATATTTTTTTCGTTTAGTCATATTATACTTCACCTCATTTTTAATTATATGCCTAAAAATATTTTTAAAAGTTAAATATGATAATTTTTTACATATTATTGAACATCATCCCCATAGATTATCATCATCAGTATATTAGATGAAATGTCATCCTTGTCCAACTGACCAATATATACTATATTTTCGAGGATGTTTATGAAAACAAAGAAAATGAAATAACTTATTCTTCCATCTCATATGTTTGTGAATCTTTAATGAAATAAAGGCAAAATAATTAGATAAAAATTTATAACGATTTCTCTCTAAAATTTGATTTTCGGTGGATAGAACTTTTAAGGAGACTAAAGAAATTTATTTTTTAAATTCTATATTTTCTTAATTTCAGTTTAAGACCCAAAATTATTATAAGACCAGATTATTTAATAATTTCAAATGGGATATAAATTCGTCCATGAATCAGTATCAATATGTTAATGTTTTATAAAACATATTGATATTGATTCGTAGACGAATTTATGTACATCCTATTTTTTGTACTCACATGAACTTTGAGTAAATTAAATACGTATAAATAGAAAATTTACGATTATGTTCAAATTTTTTTAAAAACTATAAAAATTTGCTAATTAACATCAAACACTAGAATCACGCTAGCAGCTAGCAGGGACGGATCTAGCGTGTGGCAGGGGTGCGTCGCACCCCTTCACCAGACATCAGTTAAAGTCGCTCCCCCTTGGTTCTGAGATATGGCGCAGATATATATAGCCTATAATCTATATATCTTCCTTAAGGAAGAAGATGAATACATACAAGTATACAACGTCCTGGATTCCTGGATGTATATTGAATTGGGTCTTGTTTTTTTAACTTTTGGGCCTGTCTTGTTTTGTAATTTATATATTGAACTGGGCCTGTCTTTTTTTTTTTAACTATAAGGAATTTTACTATATTCTCTTACAGTCTTACAAATTACAAACAAAACAATTAGGACATTAGGTAATTGACCGCGCCTCTTCTGCCTTCTTCTCCGCACTCCGCCTCTTCTGTCTCCCTGCTCCATTGCTCTTCTATCTTCTTGGTACAACTTACAAGAATCTTGCTATAAGATCTTGCTAAGAGCATCTCCAATAGGGGTTGCCAAGAGGTTGCCAATTCTTATGTGGCATGGCACCCTTGGTTACCAACCTATTAGAGTTGTATTGTTGCCAAGAGGTTGCCTACCAAGGTTGCCAAAACTTGGCAATTTCTTTATTTGGTTAAATGCAAACTATTGTGCAAAAAACATATTCAACCTTACCTATTTTTATAAATTCACATTTTATTATATGTTAGTGTATGGACCATGTTGACAACTTTTATAGTTGCCAACTATTGGAATGTATTTTAGAAAAATGTTGTCAAAGATGATATGGAGGAGAGATAAAATAAAAAATTAATTAATATATTGACTTGGCAAAGTTTGGCAACCTTTTTAGCAACCCCTATTGGAGATGCCCTAAGGTATCACTTATTTAAATTCTAAACTTATTTAAATTTTAAAGTCTTTAATATATATTATTTTGTTGTTTATTCAATTTTTAGTTGAGTATTTTTAATTTTTGTAGAATTGCTATGGATCGTTATTTTGCTAAAATATCGAGAAGATGAATGATTGTTTAGTTGTCTATATCGAGAGAGAAGTTTTTATGGTTATTGATGATGAAACTATTTTGCAACGATTTCAGAATACGGAGAATCGGCGTTGTCAACTCTCGCGTGTTAATTAATAATTATATTTGAGGATTGTATTAAACATTGACCATGTTATTTATTAAATATCTTTATTGTGTATGAATTAAAAAATTTGTTCTATATAAATGTCACTCCCCCTTAATTACATTTCTAGTTCCGTCCCTGCACACTAGTACATACAATACTTGAATCCAAAAACCACAAATCCTGCCTTCGATCTTTCAATAATAAACAGTAACCTGATTGTTAAATACATATGATAACATTAACATGGTAATAAAGTTCAGATTTAAGAAAAGTCTCAAGTTTAGAACCTAATCTCCCGTATTCTTAATCACAGTTAGGATATGGCCACTTGGCCTTTTTACGCTATATTTTCGTAACCTCAATTATCTTCCAAATTTTCTAATATTCATTTAATAGTAATTAATTTAATTCCTAAATTAATTATTTCATCTCCCTAAAACGAAAAATAATCTCCAATTAACTATTGAAATTATCTCTCAAAAATATTTTCCAAATTCGGAAAGTATCCCAACGCTAATATAATTTAACAAGATAAAATCAACTAATTCCAAATACATGCCTTAAAATTCGCAAATGATTAAAAAACCACATCTTTAACAAAACTGCGTTGGCTTGATCATATAAATATGGGTATGCAGACATATTGGAAAAGGATCTGACACATCTCAAACCATCCAAAAACCATAATTCCCTATTTTCACATGTTCATTATTCCGACAGAGCGCTCTATAATTTGTAACCAAATTTCTCAGGCTTATTCCTAACATTCAGTTTCATAGACCTCTGGCATTAGTACATTATCTTAACTCCAATATCAGTAATGAGAACTTGTGTTTACTTTATATTATGCGCAATTACTACCTGTGTTTACCATAAAACTATAAACTTGCTGCTGCCATTTATTTTCCCAAAAAAGCCATGCAGGAACAAAGAGGTTCTTCATTTCTGTAATGTTGTGAAGACCTTGTCTAATGGTTAATTATCATTTAGGTCACTTAGTATGCTTCAATATATCAATTGAGTCACCACAAAATTTTTGGTCTTTGTTAAACCACTCATTAGATAACACGTTTCATTCCGTTAGATAATTTAAAAAGTATTGACAGAAAAAGATGAAGTGACATTCTGATGGCTAATTGTGCCTTATTTGAATTTCTTTCTGACTACCCCCTTCCCCCACACACATATATATGATTTCCATTCGGGTTTTAGGGTTCTTCATACCCTCAAAAATGTTTATTTGATCATTATACTCTCCTATACAACTGCAAAAACATGGGGTCAAGACAAGGACGGTGATACCTCCACGTAGATAACACGTCAACCACGTTTGTTTTAGTGTTGACTTTCGAAAAATTTAATGGTATGCTGCACATTTTTGCTTGAGTGATTTAATTGAGATCAAAGATTTCGATTTGATATATTAAAACGTTCTAAGTGACCCCGTACGATAATTAACCTAAGTTCCTTTAGTATTTTGTTAAAGAAAAACAGGACACATTATTTAATATTACAAATCATTACTTTATTCAAATACAAACACTTGTATAGTTGTATATCTTTAACCATTACAATACTACTGTTAACGTAGGATTGATCTCTACTATATTAACAACTTGGACATGAAGAATCAGTTTATAAATAAAATCCTGGAGAGCTGATGACCATGTCGCTTCCTACTTGTTAATTCATCAGAGAAGTAGAAATAAAGACCAGAATAGATGGGCTGGATGTACTCTCTCTAATTTGTGCGTAGTTAAACTTGACTGCTTTGTTCCACCACAGCTGAAGACTTTTTGATTTTGGACAGGCTGGGTTTGGGAAGACGAGTGAACGTAGGCAAGATTGACTTTACTTTGTTGAAGGTGTAATCGAATGTTCGCATTAGTGGCAGATAGAAAGGCAAGTACGTTACCACCAAGACGGTAACAGGGAGAAATGCAACTGCATATAAGGCAATCCTCGTCCATTGTTGCCTATTTTTTATCATAAGGATGATTGTTGCAGCAAATGCAAACATCATCATTGTCAAGGAGAATATTAGGCATGATATTCCGAACATCAGACTCTTTGGAAGCGTCTCCTTGAAGTCTTGTAATCGGTATGATGAACAAAGGATGGAAAGAAACACTACTACAGCTGTTAACGTGGATGCAAGGGAAAGAACATCAGTAACAGTAAACACCACGAAGAATGTTTGATTTAAAAGGACAGGAGAACCGTCGGGATTTGAACCTCCTGGCACTGTATATGCTGCTGCAAAGGCAACGGTCGCAATGAGGACAGCAACAATGGAGCAATTTTCTGCTGTTCGCTTCATCCATTCTTGGGCATCTTCTCGAAGTGGGTCTTTCTTTGCAGCGAATAATTGATCAGCTGTTTCACCATCTTTGTTTGGGGTTTTATGGTATTGAGTCTTTAGAATATCTTCCACACGCTGCATTTTACACAAAAACAAAAAATAAGTTAATCAAGCATTAAACATTAATTTCCGGATTCTGATGCTTAGAATAGTGTATAATATAAGTACACAAAGCAATATATACACACCTCAAACAAAAGCAGGTCATCTTGCAACAGAAAAGCAGGGCTGCGTGAGTCGCTGATAAGTTCTTCAGTGTCCCAAGGGTGAAGTGGTTTGTCTTTGGGCGAATTAGTTGAAGTGTCATCACTGCCATTTTTAACTTTTACTTTTGTAGTATTTAGAGCAACCATGTGCAAGATGGAGTTTCTATCTCTGTCGGCAAGTCTCACCAGCATCCTCATTTGCATTTTCATTTTCTCCACTTCATCGAATATCTGTATCCTCCTATACTTGATCGCCAGGTGTAAAATTGAACCATATTCGCGATCAACTTGCTCAACAGTTTGTGGGTGCTCCTTTATAATCTGAAGTGCTATGTCCAAACATCCGTATTTTGTTGCCAGGATCAACGGAGTTGGCGGTTTCACCACTTTTTTCCCGTTTTCTCCATTTACCAAGCCAGAATTGTCGTCTTCCGTATAAGAATCTGGATTAGCTACTGCAACAGAAACTGTAGCAGCAACAGCAGCAGTTGTAGCAGCAACAGCAGGAGGTTCTAGCTTGTCTATCCACTTTGTATCTTTCTCAACTAGGATGAAGCCCAGTTTTCGAGCAGCTTGATATCTTCGATGTTCTTTTCTGATCTTGTTCCAGTAAGGACATGTCATTACATAGCATGATCCAGCTTTAATAATTCCCACACCAATGAAATTGATTTAGTAGAAAGTCGGGTGTAATGATTCGACCAAGTACTTTACATAAAGAAGAACATTACACCGCACAAGTTCCATATTATACATGCAAAAAATGTAAAATGTAACTATTTTTTGTTTAATTTAACAAAAAACACTTAGAGCAACTCCAAGAGCTACTCGAACACTCTCCTAGTCCCTCCCTACGCTCCCTAGAAACTTAAGACGAAAAATATTAAAACAAGGTGGCATGAAAATGATATCATTAGTCATACCTGCACTATCATCCACTTCATGACCAGTAGGATCTTCCCCTAAAATCTCATCAGCTGATGGTATCAGAAATTTATGCAAATCAATAAGACGGACCATAATTATTAGACAAAGACAGGTTATGGAGCTCCAAAAATATCAGAGTATGGTAGCTTACATAAATGTCGAAAAGGAAATGGAAACAGAAACTTGAGCCATTTCCCGTACCGAATTTCAAAGGCTGATGAATTCATAGCTAGAATGTGAAGACCAGTCATACCATTATGGTTCTCTTCACAAATTAAATCTGGGATTGTTCTTGCTATGTGCAACGCCAATTCTGTTATTTGTATATGTAGATTATGCATTATCGCTTTACTTGAACAGTACAAAAATGATGCATTATGATTATTAGAAGCATTAAGCATGCAAGACCCAAATAATAATTATACTCTATTAGTTAACAGCAGAACTTGAAAGAAAGGACATACCAAAATGCTCGTTGTAGATGGCTACGTGAAGTATAGTATAACATTCATGTTCCTTGGATACTTTGTAGAAAAGGTTAAGACGGCATTCTTTATCATCAACTACGTGCATAATTTTTTCGTTGAGAAACTTGAACATTTTGAATTGGCCATATCGGGTGGCAGAGAAGATAGGGAACTCTTGCCTGTTGTTCCGGGCGAAGATCAAGTGACCTGAAAACTCATAAATCTTTTTAGCAGCTTCGAGGCAAGAGTCCTGAGTTGCAGCCACGTGGAGAATGGTATTATTTATGATATTCACATCATTCGCCAGTTTGTCTTCAAAGTCTTCTCGTAGTGGAAAACGTTTTTTTGCATCATCGAGCAAGGCCAGCACTAACTCCACATCTCCGGCATATAAGGCTTTTTGTAGCACAGAGTCTCTGCGGCGTGATAGTTTCAGAAACGGACCCTCTGGATGTTGGTTGCATAAGTGTATAACCTTATGCCAATTCTTTTTGGTAAGAGCTTCATATACATCCTCAGCTGACATGATAGACAAATACAGAGAACAATTATTAGAACAAGATTAGGTAAAATAGCTTGCAAAATACTTACCAATAAGTAACTGAAACAAAACTCTTCAGTTGGCAGTCTAGCTTCTGGAACCACGTATTTATACAAGTCCCTATTTGTCACCAAGAAGCTAATTAGCTACATTTCATGCTTTGGAATATTAATAGTATAACTTTGTATTGAATTAAAGTATTCATTCTTAATGTTCCCGGTGTGTTTTGTGTGTGAGTATGCTAGAAATGGTAACTTGAGAGTTGTGTTTTGTAGTAGCCTAGTAGGTTCACTCGTATTCTTTACTTGGCAATTTTAAAAGAGGAGGCAGTAGTACTGAATCAGCCCTTTTGTTCTGCAGAAGAATCCTCCACCTCGTGCAACAAACAATAGCATCAGAATCAACAACGGCAATTGAACAATTTCTTGATCAATCGCACACAAATTCAATTCCTTTGTTATACGAAAAAGAAATAGGTGTGCAAGATCCCGTTGCAATAGTTTCTGTCAATTTCTAGGAAAACTCTGTACATATATATTTAAGGGAAATTCCTAATGGTACCACTGTAGAATTGGTTTTTCCAAGTAGTACCATTGACTATTTTGGACTTCCATCAGGTAACACTGAACTATTGACTTGGTCCAACTTATAACACCCTGTTAACAAAACGTTAAGGAAATAGTTAAGTACTAATTAAAAAAGAGGAAATTCCTAATGGTACCACTGTAGAATTTGTTTTTCCAAGTGGTACCATTGACTATTTTGGACTTCCATCTGATAACACTGAACTATTGAATTCGTCCAACTTATAACACTAAATGTGAATAATAAAATATCAAAAACTGTCAAATGCATCAAATGTGACTGCCGTGGCCACAATGCAAGAACTTGCAAGGGATGATTGATTGCAACGGAAAAGAAGGCATATGAAGGTGGACCAATAGTAGTTAGACATCCAAGAATTAGAAATCAATCCAATGCACCAAAAGTAGCCAAAGCATCACAGAAAAAGGCAGCTTAAGATCAGACTCAGAAGGGCAAGACGTCACAGTCAACTAAAGTTTATGTTTCTCAAGTTCCAGAATCTCAGACTCAGCCTCAAAATTGATCTTAATCATGTCTAAAACTATATTTATGGAATATGTTTTGCAATCTTTATTGTTTTGGAAAATTTATGTTAATCTTTTGCTTAATTATTCATGCAGACTTGTTGCATATTTTGGATAATGTAATGCAGAAATGTTGGTACAGTATTTTGGAGGGTAACCTTTTTTAATTAGTACGTAACTATTTCTTTAGCATTTTGTTAACAGAGTGTATAAGTTGGAAGAAGTCAATAGTTCAATGTTACTAGATGGAAGTCCAAAATAGTCAATGGTACCACTTGGAAAAACCAATTCTACAGTGGTACTATTAGGAATTTCCCCCTTTTTTAATTAGTACTTAACTATATCTTTAACGTTTTGTAAACAGAGTGTTATAAATTGGACGAAGTCAATAGTTCGGTGTTACCAGATGGAAGTCCAAAATAGTCAATGGTACCACTTGGAAAAACCAATTCTACAATGGTACCATTAGGAATTTCCCAATATTTAATGAAGGTGCATATATATTTCAGCAAAGAATTGTAAATAAATATATCGCATTAACCTACATCACATGAACTGATATCAATCCGGGGTTAAGCTATAGAGTACCAATGCACATTTAATGGACATGTACAATCAACTGCCTCAATCTTCAACATCAGACTTTTCAAAGAACACTTCCAGGTGCCTTAACAGTAAATTCATAATCAGTCCAACAATTTATACTATCACGTTAAGTTGTTTATTCATATAGCAAAGTGAAACATACATGTATTAACTTCGCATATTATGTGGAAGTTTAAGCTAATCGTAGAGTTATAAAACTACATAAAATACATTTCAATAGAGAAGAAGAGAAGCTTTAAGATAAAATAATTTCTTTAATGATTTTAAGCAATATCATCGCCATTGAAAAGCTATGCAAGTTAGATTACTTTCCAATTTATATTCATGTACTTGGTGTAAGGCGATCAATTCGTACTTACTATCAAGTGATTTTGCTATTTTGTGAAGCTGTTCGAGCTACAATAATCGAGAAAATCGACCATCTCCGATCAGGTAACTTAGAAGTGAAAGTAGTTGAATTACATGATTCAGTTTGTCAAAACAATCCTTTAATTTTTCATCTTTCTAGTAAATTCCAGGATTATATCTTCTAATTCGCTTTTAACCATTTAAATGTTAACTTTATAATTTTGAGCACCAAAATACAAAATAATAAAACTACAAATCAACAAAATGCAATTTCATCTAAAAAAATACACTAGCAAGTAATATCATCCGAGCCCAA
>PHNY01287153.1:11031-23873 GCA_003724115.2 Anethum foeniculum | reverse complement strand
AAATGATAATATTAAAATTATTATTACTAAATCATATTCTAATATGAAATTTTTATATAATAAAAAAATTAAAACATTTAAACTTTAAGAATGTATATATATTATATTTATTCATAATAATCTAATTAATATACATATAAAATATTAATTATTTATATTAAAAATGAATAACGGGGACCGGGGTCGGGGAACGGGGCTGGGATACCCTAATCCCCGACCCCGCCCCGATCCTCGAATTTTTTTTATATTTTTCCCCGTTCCCCGCCCCGAACCCGAAAAATTCCCCGAATCCCCGACCCGAATGGGGCTGGGATCAGGTAGAGGCGGGACGGGTGAGATGTCCATCACTATCTCCAAGCGTGATATACTGAAAGTATTTTTAAAGTAAAGTAAAAAAATAATACAATTTGTTCAACATTATTTTCAAGTGAAAGTAAAAAAAGAATCTGATAACTGAAAGTATTTTAAAGGGAAGTAAAAAATAATATAATTTATTCAACTTTATTTTCAAAGGAATGTAAAAAAGAATAAATTTATATACTGAAAATTTAGTTTGTAATATATATATATATATAAACCAAGTCAAAACCGATGGATTTTTAAAGTAATTGAACTGGAACCGCGAATAACATTTCGGTTTCAATTAGGATCGATTCAATTTATACGAGTAATGCACCAAGTCAAAACTGATGGATTTTTAAAGTAATTGAACCGGAACCGCGAATAACATTTCGGTTTCAATTAGCATCGATTCAATTTATACGAGTAATGCGATTTAACCCAAACCATGATCGACCCTAATTAGAAGATAATAATGTACTAAGTACAAGTATCCATAAACATACTATTTTATCTATATTTTAGTAGCTCTGATTTCATCGTATAACAAAATTGGTGAAGGGGATAAATACCCATTTTTGGGTGGTGTTAGTGAAACTACTAATTTTCAATTTAGATGACAAACTTTATCAATTGGGATACACATTTATGAATCGGGTATTCATATTACACATTCTTGAGTTAGGTATCAAGAAATTTTCAATTTTTTTATATGTGATACGCATTTGTCACTTGCGTATCACAAATGAGATGCGCATTTAGCAAATGCGTATCATAGAATTTTTATTTTTTTGAGATACCTAGTTGCAAAATATGTATCTTATACAAATGAGATACTCCATTCACAAATGTATATCCCTATCGTTAAAAATAACCAACACGTCCCAAAATTGTTATTTTTAAAATTTTGATTAAAAATTTGTTAATTTTAACAATTTCTCACAAAATTTTACTTGTCTATCATATCAACTTTTTGATTAACAAACATATATAAATTTTCACCCCATAAAAAACAGAGAAAATGCCCTAAATGACACCGTCCGGAAACAAAATACCAAAAATTGCACAATCTAAATAAATGGCCCAAAATATCACTTCAAAACGAGATTGTGTGTGCCGCTTTGAAAATAAGTCAAAACGCTACTTCGTGTAGCGTGTTATCTTTTTTTTGGTTTGCCCATGTACACCACGCTACTTCATGTAGCGTTTTGGTGATTTTTTTAAGCTTCTTATTGTTTGTCATTCTGGGACTAGAAACACCACTTAATATTACGTTTTTAACGGTCTTTTTTAATTAATATTTTTAAATTTACCCTAATTTAACAATTTTTTTTAATTTTTTAGGGTTCAATAATCCCTTTTTGAGTTTTAGAAATATTAAAAATTGAGTAAAAGACACAACTAATTTAACAATTTTTAATAATTTAGGGTTCACAAATCCTCTTTTGAATTTTAGAAATATTTTTAAAAAATTAATAAAAGGTACACCGATTTAGGGTTTATGGTGTAAAACCCTAAAACCTAAACCCTAATTTAATTTAGCGTTTAGGAAAAACTCTAATTTAAATCTTGGACCATAATTTAACAGTTTTTAATATTTTAAGGTTCAATATTTCCCATTTAGGTTTAGAAATGTTAAAAAATGAATAAAAAACACAACTATTTCACCAAATTTTAACATTTAAGGGTTCATCAATTCACCATTGGGTTTAGAAATATTAAAAAAATTAATAAAAGGTACACCGATTTAGGGTTTAGGGCCCTAAACCCTAGAACCCAAACCCTAATTTAATATAGAGTTTAGGCTAGGAACCAAATTCTAATTCAAATTTTGGATCATAATTCAGCAGTTTTTAATATTTTAGGATTCAAAAATTCCCATATGAGATTTAAAAATATTAAAAATTAAATAAAAGATACAGTGATTTAATAAAAAAAATTAAAAAGGTAGACACTAGTTCATGTGACGTTTAAGGGGTAAACAAGAAAAGAAAAATTTGTAAAACTCAAAACGCTACACGAAATAACGTTCTAGTCCTAATGTTACACGAAATCACGTTTCCGGGTGATATTTCGGGCCATTCCAAACAGGTACGTCATTTTGGATATTTTTCTGCCTCGCGACCACCGCTCAAAAAACACCAAGTCTTTTAACAAATCGCTACACGTAATATTAGGGAAATGCAAAATTGCAATCAACCCAAAACCTTGAAACCAAAGCAAACACACACCAAAAGCCCCCCCACCACACTTTCCTAACACAAATTTCACTGCATTGACTCTAAATTTCATTAATCACTAATTATCATAAACATTTTCTTCATTTTCAAGCTACACAATTACACACACTTTCTGTACGTATATTTTCAAATTTCATTCATGTTGTTCAGTTTGAGCTCACAGATATTCACAAAATAGATACACAAATGGCGGATGATAAACAAGTCGCAGCAGCTTCAGTTCCTCTCAGTCGAGCTGATGACGTGGATGATGACGAGAGGGCCCCACTCTCTCCTCGCGATTCTCAGAACTCGTCTACTCGCGAGGTCTTGCTTTTGCTTGTATTTATATTTAATTATTGATTTGTTTTTAGTTTAATTGAATTTTAATTTAATTGAATGATGTGTTTGTGGTTAAATTGTTAAGTTTGTTAAGTTTTGAATTGTTGATTTGGTTTTGTGGCGGTTGATTGAGGTTTGAAGCGGTTTCGGTGTTTGTTTTCGAGTAATTTAAGTTGAATGAATCGAATGTGATGATGTATGTGTGTGATTTTATGGAATGTAGAGATTTGTGTTACTTGAGTTGCGTAGTAGTAGTGTTTTAAGCTGTTTTAGGTTTGATCACGAGGTGTTCGTGTTGAATGTATCGAAATCGAATATTACTAATATTTACGTGTGCGTGTGTGAAGTATAAATTCGTTAGTTGCGTGTTACCAGAATGTTTTAAGCACATTGGTTTTTGGTCTCGAGTTATTCAGTTTCAATCGGATGGAATGGAATAATCTCATTTATTTTATGTTGTATGTTGATAGCAGTCAACTTAAATGTGACCTTGACTACTTTTGATGATAAAATAATCTTATGATTTTTGTTGTATGATAGTTGATTGTTATTGTCAAGTTGTTTGAATTATTTAAAGAATTAAAGTAGAATTGTATTATTTTTGATTTGTGCTTTTGCATTATTGTGAAGTCGTTTCGATTTTTGATTCTCAGTATTGTGGTTTAATTGGATGGAATAATCTCGTATAGTAAGTGATTTCTTAAAATTTCAATTACAATTTGATTATAATTTGTCGCTATTATAACCGTCCTATGTGTTAGTTGAAAGTGTGTTTGATCTCCAAGAGAAATAGAGGGTAAAATTTAGTTACGCTAATACTGTATAAAGTCTATTAACGATTTGCAAAATGAGCTTTAAGTAATGGAAATGAGGACTACTTGAATACTTAAGTTACTTATGGAATGTAAGATTAAGTGGTGCATGATGAGGTGGATATCGTATCTGCAAAACATTGATATTAGACTTGAAATGATGCATCTAGTGCAGCCATCTCACTAGTTTCGACTATTGTTGCTGGTAACATCTTTTGGTGGTTATCAACTTAATTTTCTATTAATTCTATTTTATCTTTCGTCGTAACCAGATTATCAAAAATCAAGTGAATGTGTAATGTGCCGGATTGTTGTGTATACATATACAGCAAGATCATATATACATAATCGTATAGTCTCATGGTCATTATCATTTGCTCGTGCAACCAGATTATCATATTCTTACAAATGAAGTGAATGTGTAATGTGCCAGTTTATTGGTCGGAACATTTGAACAAATAGTTTGCTTGCAGATATACCAGTACTTACTTGGAACTTGTTGCATTGTTTTTTTATAATGCTTGGTAGTATGGTTGAAGCAAGATTGGAGCAAGTAACTGCTAACCAATTTTACGTAGAGCTTGTAATTGTTGTACTACGAAAACTTGTATTGGTTTAGTGAGCATAATAACAGTACAATGATTTAACTATCCACCAGATTTTGCAAGTATTTACATATTTGAAACATCCAAACATGAAGCGTGCGCATGTCCGCGCGCCCACATACACATCTCTATACATGTAGAAAGAAAATGCCGCATTATGTGTTGTCACTTGTATGCAATGACTGTCCAACTTTCACCGTCACAATCACATGTTTGATGCTTATTTAATATCTAGTCATGTTTCACATAAAATACATCTTTAAAGACGGGTACGTTTTTTTTTTTTTTTGTGAACCGCTTCTAGTGTGTTTGTGACATTGACTATATTTCATTTTGTAAATTTATCCACATGTTCAGGCTTGCTGTTTCCTGATTCAAAGTTGGGCCTCAAAGAAGTTCATGACTGGCTGGTAATTGGTTTTTCTTATGCTCTGTAGTTCGCAACATAGACTGAACCCTGTTTATTGACGGGTGAAATATGAACTTGCAGCGTTGTGCTCTTCCCTGTTGCAGTTACCTTTTTCATAACGTGGTGGTTCATCGAGTTTGTTGATGGCTTCTTTAGCCCATTATACGATCAGCTTGGCATAGACATCTTTGGTAGGTTCCATACAGTTCTCCTTAGTTATCAATTGGTTTCTGTTTTTGCTTGATTTCTAGGGATATGCGTACAAATTTCTATGGCTTGCTGGTAAAACAGGCCTTTCTACAATAAAGTATCCTTTTCCCCAAATTTTCTTTATGATTTGTAATGTAATATGTTTATGATCAGAGATCATTGACTGACCTCTGGAAATATTCTCATAGTAGCTTATTCTGGTAAATTTTAAGTTTGGTTTGTGCACTCATCAACTTCCTGTTAGCTTATGTAATTTAATTTCATTGCTTGCATTTAATGCCCGTATAATAGTGAATAGCAAGAGTTAGCACCGGGTTCAGTTTACCTCACTGATTTTTTTTGAAAAGAAAATAATATATGTTAAATTTTTCAGAAAATATATCTATAACGAATTTTAGTATTGATCCCTCTAAAACCAGTGTCCAGACTAATTAATCTTAATTTCACCCAAGACTCTTATACCTGGCTACCCCAGCTTCAACTCAATGATTTTGTTGTAATGCAGGGCTTGGGTTTATATCATCTTTACTTTTTGTATTCCTTATTGGTGTTTTTGCATCATCTTGGCTGGGTGCTACTGTTTTCTGGATTGGGGAATGGATTATAAAGAAAATGCCATTTATAAAGCATATATACTCGGCGTCCAAACAAATTAGTTCTTCCATATCTCCAGGTAAAAGTACTCTTCTCCTTTATAACAGTAATTTACTCACAACTTCAGGGATGCAAATGCACTCTATCTCGCGTTTGGTTATCTTAGCTTTTCATTTGGTCAAGAACTCATGCATTGGCCTTAATGCAAGTCTATTATATATTTGTTTAGGTTGCCTCGTGAACATGATTTGCTGCATTGACGTGTTATACTATGTTTTTCAAATTGGATCTGCATCAATGTGTTATGGTCCTTATTATACCAAAAATACTGTAAAAAGTGATAAATTTTATTATAAAATCTTACTAGCTAGGGCTCTTGCTTGTTTCATTGATTTGATTCCTTTAATTTGGCTGAAAAAGTGAATGGACACTAAACAGATATATAGAAGAAATCACCCTGTAATACTTGTAGACGTATTCATTTCACTGTGGTGTATGAATTATAATATATGGAAATTCCAAAGCGGATTTCTGACGGCAAGATATAAGTTTTTTGAACAAATTGGTGTTGAAAATTCAAATTTGCACTTAGTTATCAAGCTCAGTCACACTTTGCGGCGGCGATATCTCATTAAATCTTCTAGTCACACTTAGTTATTTTTTTCTGTTTATTCAGAAAGAACTAAAAGTATAACTACTGTAGTTTATCTCAATAAGCAACTTTTTTAGTTCTAAAACTGACATGCACCTTTATATATTACAGAGCAAAATGCATCTGCTTTTAAAGAGGTTGCAATTATTAGTCATCCACGCGTGGGCGAATATGCATTTGGTTTTATCACATCTTCTGTTATCCTCCAGGTACTGTCTCCTACGATGTTTTGAAACTCTGGGCTATTTTATTTTTCTCATGTGCCTAATATCCTTCAGTTCCCAGGTGAATATTTGATGATGGGTTTTTTGAGTTATTATCAACATTATTGGGCATATATAGGGCTATAGGCCAATCATGTGCCTTAAAAGAAGGTTCTGTATATATTTTGCGCTCTTTGGGGGTTGTAGTAGTGCTTAATTTTTTCTTATACATCTCTAAATCAATTTTTGAGTTTACTAACACTTAATTAACATTCTTCTGATTTAGTTCCGATAATATTGTAAGCAGTGATATACTTCCGTATTTCTCTTCGCCAATATGTTATTGTTGCTTTTGTTCATGTAAATGCAGAAAGATGATGGAGATGAGGAGTTATGCAGTGTCTTTGTACCAACAAACCACATATATCTTGGTGATATTTTCTTAATTAGCTCTAAAGATATCATTCGGCCAAATCTGTCAATTCGTGAAGGCATTGGTATGATATATATACTGTGTTAAATTGTTAATAAGCCTTCCTCTTCTCATAACTTATGCTTTTTGGTGGAATTTTTTTTGTTGTTGTTTGCTTTATACATTGTCATACAACAGAACAAGTTATGTGACCATTTGCCCTACAGCTGGTCATTCAAATAAAAAGTATCAATAAGAATTGGGTTTTGACTGTTAATTGTTATCGAGTGGGTTTGAATGTGGCTGACTTTTTTGGTTGGAATGAAACAGAGATCATTGTATCTGGAGGAATGACTATGCCACAAAGAATCACTCCTGCTGAAAGGATATCTCGAACGGGTGAAGCGATTCCACTAAGTAGAATGGTTTAACATTACCATAAAGGAGGCTGTTAGTAATTGTTCGATCTTCCCTCTTTTGCCAGCATACACGTAGATGATGTATTAATAGAATACAGTTCTTATTTTTCCTGTCGGATATAGCAACTACAGAAGAATTGAGGTTACCTAGCTACATGATCTTGGTGCTTGTCAGATTATGTGATTCCCTGCATCTATTTTCTGTAGTCAATACTTATCGTTACCATATATGAAAAGTAATTTTACACGAGTGAAGCTATCAGAAATGTATATTAATTATTTTTGTTCAGATATAATTATGTAAAATATTTTAGAAAGCCAAATAAGTGTTGTGAACCTCTTGCTTGATTTTATTCTTCTTGTATAATATTTGATTGATGGTCGGAGAAAGCAATCACGATAAATCCTAGAACAATTTGCTTTCCCCTATATATTTCATCGTCCCACCATCTTCAGGTTCCACCTTCAAATTCATTTCTCTTTAATCGTATGAGAAATTTCAATGCTTATTGATCTTGATTTAAATTTATGTTCATTTCAGTATGTTTGTTGAATTGATTCTTAAATTGCAGTTAAGTGTTTGCTATGAGCTTTGAATTATCGATTTGTTTAAGCTTCTGGTAAGAAATTTGTCCGATCGGTTTGATTTCTGAGTGTCCAGACAGAATCAACAGGAAGTTCCAATCAGGCATGCCAACTACTGCAATAATGTATTACTCTGTTTTTGCTTCTCTTCTAGTCCTGACACTAGCCAGTATTTTATGAACTTGGATTCATTATTTTTATATATTTGCACCTGAGCATGATAGTTAGGGACGATCGAAGTGTAAACCAACTACACTGCCATTGTTGCAATAGCACCTGCAAAAACCATTCAAAGATAAAACTACACTGCCATTGTTGCCGCTCTTCTTTCTATTTCTTGGTTTACACTATACACCTTGGCAGGCAGCGAAACACAAACTAATGTATCATATCGGCATATACTGGAAGTTTAACAACATCACTAATGTCATTCAGCAGAACTTCCTCTGTGATATTATCAGTTATGCTCTTCGTTACCTGTCAATTGTTTGAAACAACTTGTAAACATTCCATCTCAGGAAGAAAAGAAATGAACTGATCTAATCACAAGGTGCACCTTCTTGAAGTTATTGAATTCATTTGGAGTTAGATTTGTCCGTCCTTATTCACAAAAAGATCAAGTGTCCGAGCTACATAGGGGCTAGTGGGGTCTAAAACAAGGTGGCACAACGAAGAATGATATGTATCTCTGCTATCTATGTTAAATACTACTGTAACATCTTTTGGTTACTGTCTTTTACGGTATTGAAAACAGCATGAAGTATTAACATCTTGTAGAGTTGTAGTACAGGTTGCATCAAGGTAAAAAGAAAGCAAAAGAAGAATTGTGCATTTTTGAGAACAACTTTTTTTTTTGTGGCTATATTTGAAAACAACCCTTTCATTCATTAGCCTGGAAACAAATTTAAATTTTAAATTTTTTACATAGTAATTCCTCACAAAACAATGCTCACGTAATAAGTAATCAGTTCAAAAACTCAAATACAAATTTAGAAAAAGAAAAAAAAAACTCAAATACAATTTTATTTATAAAATATTCAGCTCGAATATTCCTTCAAATCTTGTTTTATATTAGTTATTATCCCAATAAAATACTAAAAATATGCACGTCTTTACTTTTCTTAACCAATTATTCTTCATTTTCTTAATTAAATATATTTGTTTTTTTTAATAAATAATTTTTCAACACCAAACTTTTTTTTTTTCCAAAAAAAAAATAAAATTATTTTGTCGATTCTCGTGTTTTCAAAATAATATAAAAATCGAGAGGGTTATATCTTATAATATTTATAACTATATATAGTATAGTGCTACACAGCAAGCCCCACGGACTCTCTTCTAATTGTATTCCCCCAAACTTCTGAAAAGCTAGGGTTTATCAAATTCCCCAAATTCACCTCATGGATTTCGACGAGTACGAGTATCTCGAGAAAACAGTTGTCGATCCCGACGCATCCGCCGCCAAGGACGACGTCGTTTCCGACAAGGCCGACAAATCTCACCGGCGAAGAGAGACCGACGAAGAGGAGCGAAAGAGCCGGAAGTCTCGCGGCGAGGACGATAAGGAGAGAGATAGAGAGAGGTCGTCGAGGCACAGGAGCGAGAGAGATAAGGAGAGAGATAGGGAGAGAGAGAGTGATAGGCATCGGAGTAGTAGAGATAGGGAGAGAGTGAAGGAGAGAGATGAGAGAGATAGGGAGAAGGTGAGAGAGAGGTCGAAGGAGAGGGAGAGGAGGTCGAAGGAGAGAGATAGGTCGAGGGAGAGAGAGAGGTCGAGGGAGAGAGAGAGGAGGTCGAAGGATAGGGAGAGAGAGAGGTCGAGGGAGAGAGAGCGGTCGAGGTCGAGGAGGAGTAGGAGTCGTTCGAGGATTGATCGGGAGCTGGAAAGGGAGAAGGAGTTGATTCGAGAACGAGAGAGGGAGGAGCTGCGGGAGAGCAGGTGAAATTATATATTTTATCTGCTTGTTACATTTGTTGCTTGTTTTATGTTTACGTTTGCTGTTATGTTTATATTATATCGGTCTTGTGATATATTTTATATTGTTAGCGTGATGAGTTAACGAAACTTTCCTAACTAATTAGAATACTGGAATTAGACACATTAATCAAGCACTAGGTCTTGCAAAAAGTGGAAGGAATTAATTGTAGTTTGTAGTTACATTAACCTACACGCTAATGAAAGAAAAAGAATTGAAGGTGTGTCACTATAAGAAAATGAGAGTATATGCATAAAGTATGTAAGTGCTAACTTGGATTGAAATCGTAGATGGATTGTTTGCACATTCTAATGGGCTAACAATGCGGAAACTTCTACAAGGCTTCACTGCAGAATGTGGCTTTTCCACAATTTGAGTTTATAAGGTCTGTTGTGATTTTTTTTTTTTTTTTGGCTTTAGATTTGGGGCACTTTTGATACTTCTGTTCTGCATAAGGTTGTTTTGTTAAATTCTGGGACGATGTTAACCAATGGTGTATTGGATTTATAGGTTGGCAACGCATATGGTGAGGCTGTATCAGTCTATCAAGTTTTTGTCCACTATGAAGACTTAATCTAATGCTATTAACTCCATATTTGTAGTCCTAATTGATCTGAAACCTTGGATAGGACTTAAAGAACTTTGTAGTCATATGTGAGATGTTGTAGTATACATGCCTTAGATGTTGTTTAGGAATTATATGTCTCAATGTCAATTAAGAATTTTTTTTATAATGAGACGAGTTATTATTTTCTAATGAGCTACATATCACTTTATACAGTAGTTATGTGGTAACTTATTAGTGCTAATTGTAAATTTTAAATGTTACCGAAATGCTGCATGTTGTCATAAAAGTTTTATAGCTAGGCTAGTTGAATAATTTATTTACAAGTTAATTGTATTGGGTGGACAACTTAAATTGCAGTGTAGTGTTACTCATTTCTATACTTGAGTATAAAACTTCTTAATTATCTATCTGTGGTCTGTAACCTTGTAGCATGTCTCTGTGGTTTAAAAGGTGATAAAAATGCTTCTTTAATATATCTTCTAGCTTTTACATAAAAGTCCTGTAGTCATAAACTATTTCCCTTTGCCTCTAGTGTGTGTGTGTGTGTGTGTGTGTGTATTTTAAGTTTGTAAGTTTCTAGAATGAAGGAGAAGAGAGGTTGATTTGGGAAAACCGTACTTGTATCTATATTTTATCATGGTATCAATAGTCTAGCTTAGTAGGTGAGAAAAAAACACCCGCTAGAGTTCGTGGGTGTGAGGATAAGAAAGATGAGAAATATTTTGCGAGAGTTTGTGGGTTTGGAAAAAAATTCAGGCAAAATATTTGGTCCCAAGCTAAGGACATATGAGACATTGGTGGAGGTATTGATGGGTTTGTTGACCTATCTACTTATCTGTATAATAGATGATGACGTTTTACAGTACTACTGAACCCATCTCCATTCCAACCTTAGAGTTCCCAGTTTTGGAACCTTGTCTCAAGCTACTAATAGAGTTGAACTTGATAGTTTGGGTCCAGACCAATGGATTTTGGGTCGAGTAATGGACCATTGACATATTTAGATTATTTTTCTCAGATTAGGTTGAAATATGCTATGTGAATTAAGGTGCTTTTCAGTTTTAATGTACCGTGTTGGTTGAGGATTTTGATATCAATGAAAACTTTGTTGATGTGACCTCAAGCATTTGCTTGAGGTTTCTTGCATTGGGTGGGATTTTTGCTGATAAAGTTATTACACAATCCAAATCTTAAATGCATGAAATCTCAATCAAATAATTGCAGTCAGATCAACAATCTTTTCATTAACATCGAAAAATAACGCAGTACATTGCAACTGAATAAGCACCTGAATACGCATAACATATCTCATCGTAATTTGAGGATAATAATCTGAACATATCAATGACCAATTACTCAACCCGAAACTCATAGGCGCGGTAGGACCCAGATCTCAATTTTATTAGTAGTCTGTGAGAGGTTCCCAGAAATAAGGAACTAGGTGTTGGATTGAGATAGTGGTTCAGCGGGAGTAGTACCTCGTCATCTACTATACATATAAGCAGATAGATCAACAAACTCATCAACATCTCTATGATGTCATTGGCTTGGGACCCTCTATTTATGACAGTAGAAGAAACCATCAGAGCCATCTTCGAAGCCTACATGACCACATATATCATGTTTAAATATATGTGCATTTTCTATAACTTTCTTCTTAGCCTTAAGCTCCAAATGACAAGGTAAATTGATGTATGATAGCAGCTGTCTTTGAAGCATTTGCTTACTGAAGTTCAATATAATGTAGGTATCAAAAGAGTGGCTAGATTCTAAAAAGCCTGGTGGTTGATATACTTTTTAAAAAATACTTCAAAGTTTAGTTGTTTGCAGCTTCTTCATTACTGGTTATATTTGTGTAAATATTAGAATATATGTGTGTTCTGGAAGGCATTTGAAGTCTATTATCTGGTAGGGTGTTTGACTCCTATTAGATTCCTTATAATCATTCTAGTTAGATACATGTAGGATTTGATATGATATATTCATTGGTTGTGTCCTTACTATTGTGCAAGTTTTGTTTGGTGACAGGAGATACAAAGATAAAAAAGAAGCAGCAGAGCCTGAAGCTGATCCGGAAAGAGATCAAAGAACAGTATTTGCTTACCAGGTAAGCCGCGTGTTACTATACAGTACATAGTTGTCTATCTTATTAATATCTGATGTTCTCTTTTACTTTTTTTTGGTACTTTGTTGGCAGATGCCCCTCAAGGCAACCGAGAGGGATGTTTATGAGTTTTTTTCGAAGGCAGGGAAGGTTAGTGTCTTTTATCACTGCTTTTACATTATAGCTTGTCTGAAGATATTTCCATTTGTTCACATCTTTCCCCTTTGATATTATTCTGTGTAAATTTTGCTCTTTATTACACTTTGGTATTTAGTATGCATAAACTTCCTTAAAGTACACCATTTCCGCTCCAGTCTTAAATTGTATATTTCACAGTCTTTATTTGTATGTGAAATATACACGGTATGATGCACTCTTTCATATAAAAAACAG
>PHNY01287153.1:539-10958 GCA_003724115.2 Anethum foeniculum | reverse complement strand
CGTCTCTCTCTCTCTCTCTCTCTCTCTCTCTCTCTCTCTCTCTCTCTCTCTCTCTCTCGTGTGTGTGTGTTATGTTTCTAACTTTCACCATAAGAGAACACAATTTTATTTTTCCTGATTATTGATTTATTTCACCTTGTCTTCCTCGACTCCGACCACTCTCCCGTAGTGTAGCCAACCGAATTCACACACTGCTGTTTTTTCCACAACTGACATATCAACCATTGGCGATTGCAAACCATCAATTTTAACAACCCTTACGAGCTCAACCATCGCCAAACTTATCATGATTTAACCCCCCCCCCAAAAAAAAATTTATAGTCATCTGTTCCCTTGACCGAGGATCTCTTTTTTCTCTGCCAACATGTGTTTTGTATCAACACTCAACTTATGTTACCTCTCTAAATTGCTCGTAGAAGGTCCAAACTGCCTTCTCCCCCATACCCATATGATATCCACCCTTATGCGGCAACCCAAAATCTGCAACAGTCCTTGGTAGGTGTATTTGCAACCGGAAGCTGTTGAGTTGGTGGTGGGAAGGACGACATTGTGTGTGATTTCAGTTGGGCTACACTGTGAGAGGTTAGAATGTTGGATGGATTAATTCTTAGAAGAAGTGGTTTGCCTTCTATTGGGCTTCAGGGTAAAAATATATATAGAGTATCAGAGGGTATAATTTTGTGTATGTGTTTATCCTTTGTTGTTAGTGGTGCATTTACAATATTCACCTTGAATTTCCTCATATTAATTGGTTTTTCTTCCCCCTGAAATTTCATTTGTTCAGATAAAAGTGTTGTGTATTTCGCGTTGTCAACCTGTTTATAAATTGTTTTATTGAATACAGGTTAGGGATGTTCGGCTCATCATGGACCGGAACTCCAGACGTTCAAAAGGAGTGGGGTATGTGTCTAACTTCCATTTTGTATTTCAACTGCTTGTATCTGGTCCACAGATGTGACCTTTAAGTTAATATATGGTTTTAAATGCTTATATATGATGCAGGGATGTGATCTTTAAATCTTTATATGGAAAGCAGTTCCTGTTTTTTTTTGTTTGATATTTAAGATAAATTTATTCATCTAGACCTGTGTTACCAAGCCTTCAATGTATGGAAATTATATGACTCTAGAGCTGGCTACTGCCTGCAGCCATCCTGCTTTTTTATGGACCGTTTTTATGGAAGCTTTGACTAGTGTTATTATATATGCGAATTTCTTTTATGCATTTTTTTGGCCCTTCATGTTCTGCATTGAGCTGAAGAGGGAATAATTTTGTAGGTATATTGAGTTCTATGATGCAATGTCTGTGCCAATGGCTATAGCGCTCTCTGGTCACTTACTGCTTGGACAGCCTGTAATGATTAAACCCTCAGAGGCTGAAAAGAACCTTGTTCAGTCAAACGCTTCAGCAGGTGGTACTGGTGGTCTTTCCGGGCCTTATGGGGCCGTTGAAAGAAAATTATATGTGGGCAATTTACATTTCCAAATGAATGAAGTTCAGCTTAAGCAGGTAGAATTGATAAACTCATAGATTGTTTATTACTGTCTGGACTCTGGATGCTTGTTAGTACATCATTCATTCAGGGCAGGAAGGCATGCGTCATTCATAATTTTCATGCTCATATGACATAGCATATAAGTGTAAAAGATTTGTCTAGTATATATTTATTGAAGTGATGATGGAATGATAATAATATTGTAGATGTAGAATTTTCGTGACACTTGTGTATTAAATGTTTTTCTTTATCATGACTAGATTTGTATAACATACCTTTATCATCGCGATGATTAATGGAAATAATGTTGTAGAATATGTAGAATTATAGGGACACGAGAATATCAAATGTTTTTAGTTTATTCTTTCGTTCTAGATTTCTGAAATCAAGTTTATGAGGATTAGTCTTGAGTTTGCTGTATCTTGGTGCATGCATTATCTTTCAAGGACAGAACGGAACTTTTAACTAGGGTACCAACACAATGATTTTTCGAGCTGAAATATGGCAGGAAGCTAAAGGGTGATGTATTAGACTTCACGAGCGCACACATAAATATACACGTATAAACCTCTTTGCAATGCCATGTTGTCTTCAATATGAATTTGTGCTTTAGCATGCACATACATATATTGCTTTTCCAAGTAAATATTAGTGCAGAAGAGCAAATGTTTAGAATATAAGTATTCTGTTTTTAGATTTTCCGAAATTTTGTACCAAGACTAGAGTCAGCTATATAGATTTATATTTTATTTTTCATGGTGGATTCCAGATTTTTGAAGCTTTTGGTCCAGTGGAGCTTGTTCAATTACCTACAGAACCTGATTCAGGACACTGCAAAGGTTTCGGGTTTATTCAAGTCGGTATTGATAAAAGTTTTTTGTCTTTAAAATATTCCTCTGTTAGTAAGATATGCGTTTCATTTTTAAAATTTGTACTCTTTCTGACAGCTTCTTTAAATTCTTTCTTCTAGTTTCAGCAGCTTGAACATGCGAAAGCAGCTCAAAGTTTGAATGGAAAACTAGAGATTGCTGGTCGGACGATTAAGGTCTCTAACTAAGTGGAACTTCATATATCCATGATTTGCATATTTTTAAGAAATCATAAAACAGTCCGTCTGACATGGTCAAATATTTCTTTTTGGCTAGGTTTCATCCGTCACAGATCATGTTGGTGCACAAGATACAGGAGCTAAAGCTGCGGACTTTGATGATGATGATGGAGGTGGTTTGGTAAGTATTCTCGGTTTTCTTTTTGGATTTACATTATTATGTTTATATCAGTATTTGCTTTTCATTGCAGTTATCTTAACTAGCTTTAACTATCTATAGTATTTGAGCTGAGTGCATTAATATGAGCTCTACGCAGTTCCGGGACTTTGTGTACTAGTATGATTACATAGCAGCCTCAAGTGAACCAGATGTCATCAGTAGTGTTGAACGGAGGGATAAGGATATATAGCAGATTTATAACAAGAATAATTTCAACTATATTGCTATGATATTGGCAATGCAGGAAGACATGCGCAGACATAGTTTATGTATATGACAGTTCAAAAGTGGTTTGAAGTGTATTTAGATATTATATTAGTGTGGGATCAAGGGGTTGGATAACTTGTCAGTTTTGGTGTACTGGCAATAAATTTATTAGGTATGTGCAAGTCCTACTACTTGGCAACAAATATCTGAGATAAATAACCTGGATCATACTCACGAAAAATCAGAAGGCTTTTCTTTCTCAAACTTCTAATCTTCTACTCATTCAACAATCTTTGTATGTAGCAAAGTGGTAAACTCGTCCCGAGTCTCCTGACATGGTGACACCCAAATACCCGATGGGAGATCTTATGCTCCTGATATTTTTTTATTTGTGATGTATTTTCACTATATTATTCTACAATGAGATTACTGATCAGAGTCGAGAGAAGTAGTAAATAATAATTCATACAGACTGGACATCGATATGACATGCTCACTTTGAAACATAAATATTTTTACATAGTTATTGACCGTGGATATATCTTACACAGGCTTTAAATGCTCAATCTAGAGCGTTGCTCATGCAGAAGTTGGACCGCAGTGGTACCGCAACAAGGTTTGTTATATTATACTTGTTTTTGCTCATTTAATTCTACTGGGGGACCATATGAAAAAATAATCGGTATTTGGTCTTTTAGTTTTGCTCCTGCGGTTAATGGTTCTGCTCCAGTTCAGCAATCCATCAGCATGCCCATGAACGGGGCCGCTCTTCCAACTTTTCCAACACAAATGTTCGCTCCTATGGTAGCAGAACCTATTGGAACTCCTAGCGAGTGTTTACTCTTGAAGAATATGTTTGATCCTGCAACTGAGGTTTGATTTCTTTTATTTAGAGCGGTGCATGTGTGCGCATGCAAGCATACGCTCACAGCACATCTATGTTTGTGTTAGTATTATAATATCTTCTTTTATTGGAATTGCCAAATATGTTCCAGGTTGATCCAGAGTTTGATTTGGACATAAAAGAGGATGTGCATGAAGAGTGTTCTAATTATGGCCGTGTTAAACATATTCACGTGGACAAGTAAGTGTCTTGCTATATTACTCCATTGCAAGTGTTTTTTGGTTTCATTTTGTTTTTGCTACTCCTATGCAATGTGGATTGGTAAGTTTTGAACATATATGCACCGATTTATGTTGTTACAGCTGTGTAATTATTAATTATTAATTATATTAAACCTATAATTTGATTTGGGAAAAAATTGCCGGAATTTTTTTTAGAGGAAAAATAATTTTTTGGTAAAAAAATTTGTATGGAAGTTATTTTTCAGGAAATTTTTTCCTGGAAATCATTTTGCGGTAAAATATTTTGGTGTAGAGTACTCGATAGTAAAATAAAGAGTCCGAGTAACATAGCATTTGACTATCATGAAAAGATGTGAAAAAATTGTTCAAAATTTGTGAAAAAGCGTACAATTTGGAAAATGTTTTCATCTTTTGAGAAGGGGAAGTCATTTTCCAGAAATTCATAACATTTTAAAAATAATTTTCTTCCTTCGGAAAACATTTTATTTTTTAAAGACGAGAAAATGTTATTTAAGATCCAGTTATTTGTTCTTATAACCTGTATAGCGCTTGCTTTTAAAATTGTATCAGGCTATTGGTTTTTATAAAACAGAGTATAAATCATTTAATGAATAGTATGAATTCAAGCCATAAATTTGGGAGGGAGTGTAATGTTTGTGGGTTATGGTCATTAGTTTTAATACATCTGTTGCATCGCGCGTATAGAGTCAACCTTAATCGGATGAATGCTCATTCCTACTTGCTACTTTCCTGAGAGAACTTATTTTGTAGAGTGATTGCTCTAATTCAATTTATTTTTTACATTTAGCTGTCACAACACTTGTTTTGAAGAGTTTCTTGAGCCTTTTGCTACTTAGAGTTGGAGTCTATTCTTATCAGGGGAGAGATTGAGAATTTCAACTCCATATATCTTCAACTCCATATCAATTGCATTCTTATGATATGAATGAGATAACATGCTACTTTGGTCAAATATAAATGTGTAATCGTACAATTTACAGATGGGAGATTGGGAACTTCAACTCCATATCAATTGCTTTCTTTTGTTATGATTGAGATATCATGCTACTTTGGTCAAATATAAATATGTGTCATCCTACAATTTACACAGTAACTTACTCTTTGGGCTCAAGTTTTGGCCATACAAGTTACCTCTTCGGTTAATCACTAGCCATTTTGCCCTTGATAACCTGTGTTATATGCTAAAAGGGCAAAGCAGTTGTTTCCTATTATAATTATTAAGCTTTATTGCTAATACTGATAACATTTACCGAGATATTCTAGCTTCCTTTAGATGTGCTATAGTTTGAAACCTGTCCTTGTAATTGCAATGAAATTGTGTACATTTATAATGCCTACACTTTCTAAAGGAACGCTAACTCCCTATTAATGATTTTCGCTGTTGTCCATCATGATTATGTTTGTCCTTGGCTCTCCTTACATATTAGAACTCAGTTATGATCTGGCGACTCGTAGAACTTACAGTTGTTACTTCTGCTGAGAAGTTTGGGTTAATATTAAAATTTTACATTTTTTTTGTTTTCTTTAAATTGTATTGTAATGTTGCAAAATTTGGTACATTCATAAATTGTTGGAAAGGATCTTTTGGCCTCAAATCCCTGGTTAGTGTGCAGCGCTAAGAACTAAAAATAATAATAAAAATCTGGAATGAGCACCATTTGCCCTTGTTGCAACTGTGTTTTAGACTGTTAGTAGGCATACATTGGCTCTATGTGATTAATGAGTGTAAGATTTATTTCTCGTAGATAGTTGTAATACTATTGATCACCAGTTGACAATATGCCTTCTCGGTCTACAGGAACAGCGCTGGTTATGTTTATTTGAGATTTGACAATGTTGAAGGAGCAGCACGCGCCCAACAAGCAATGCACAAGAGATGGTTTGCGCGAAGATCAATTTCTGCCATCTTTCTGGTAATTTTAAATAAATGCTTGAACCCATGATGTCAGTAAATAGTGTTTTCGTTGTTCATAGTATCCTAGTTCTGAAATTTTGCAAATCAAGCTCTCAATTTCAGTTTTAATTGATAATGTTGCATTATAGCGGAAGTGGAGAGTACATGCATCATTAGGAGATAGTCCGCTTTACCTTTGGGATTGTGGATTGAGTCCTATATCTCGGGATTCGTTAATTAGCCACTAAAAAAGAGAGGATACTAGTTATTTTAGAAGTTAGCTACATATTATCAGTATTAGTTAGAAAAAGAAAATCAAGCGGCTCTTATGAAGTTATTTTAATTATTATTATTTTGATATTTGTACATATCATTTCAAATTTTATAATGTAATTCCCAGTGGAGGATTATACAAACCCCTGGGGACTGGAGTTGCGGGCGCAAGATCCTGGTGGTTAATTAGTTTTAAGTAACGCATATTATACTTGAAACCGTTATGAAAATATTAATAAAAAATTTCTGAGCTATAACATATACATAGGCAGTGGGAAAAAAATTTAGTGATTCTGGATCACCTGTGCTTCTGCCGCTGCCCACTGTAAAGGATCATCTTTTCCTCCCTATGTAACTCGAGTCAACTCCTTTTTTTTTGCTTTCACTCTGACGAGTAGTGAGTCTTGTCTTATTGTTTGAGATATTTGGTATTTTTCTGGTGGTTTCATTTTTTCGCTGAACACCTTGAATATGTTACAACCTTTGTTGTTTGTTTGTTCATGCAGCAACCATACGAGTATGATGCAAAATTCAAAGGTGCAGTTTGAAACAATTCCATTAAATTGGAAAGAGTCGGAATAGAGTGATCCAACTTGTAGTTTAATTTTTCTTCTAAATCATACCAGATACAGTTTAGATTACTAAAAAGTGTTTACACCTGCTGAGTATCTGCTGCTAGTATCAAGATTTTGTGATGTTTTAATGTAATTTATGGGACACAATTTACTGTTATTTAACCAGAAAATATGTGAATGTTGTTGAATTTATTTTCGTCTATAGTTTTGTTTTTGTTAACATTTTCAAAACTAGAATGCATGACGCATGAGTGAGACCATTCTAGTCCGGCTTTTACTTGTCCAACAGGGGTGCAAGTGTACCAAACAATTTAGAAACTGTTTTCAAGTTTGTCTTGAATTTGAAAACAAGAAAAGGTTAGAAAAAACTGGTGATATGAGCTGTGCCATTTTGTACCATTAAATTTTGTTACAGATTTCTTGAGAACAATTAATTGCCGTAGTTCCTTTTATTTTGCATCACCTTTTAGAGCAGTACTAGTAGCATCCCTTTGTTTGATTGGGAAATTCTTTATTTCTCGAATTACTCTGAACAGATCGCCAAATTGTTATTCAATTACACAATTCAGTCGATAACAAATTCATACAGTTCATAGCACAATTAAATAGAAAAATGGAATCTCATTGTTGACGACTATCAGGCTTCACTTTCAGATTCACAACAATTCGCCATGCTCACATATTAAGAAACTTTCGAACAGAGGTGAAAAATGATCGGAAGCCGTGATGACTTAGGATAGTGATTAGGGGAGTGTACATGATTTTATAAGCCGGCTTAATTTATTCGGTATGGACTTTTCTTCAGATTGATTTATTTAATTATTGAAGAATTGATTTTTAATTGGGTTAAAAAAGGATTTATGTTGAATATATTGGATTTATTATGAATGTAAACAATTTTAATCAACTCAACCAACGGGGGCCCAACATTGTTGTGTTGGTATAGGTAAAAGTGTCTTCTGTAATTATACTTCATTATGGCGGTAACTTATGTCCGTGAAAATAATTATGAGAGGGGATAAAAAATTAAGCGTGGATATTTTGATATGAAATTCCTACATTTATATTAATTTTTATGTTAAATTTTATTCTAAATTTTTTTTACATGAATACGATTGTCAGGATCAGAAATAATATAGATTCAAAACGGGTGTATGTAATAATAGCAAATTCCTTAATTTTATACTTTACAAAGTTATCGGATGAGTACACATTTCTTCTAACCAAGTTGAAACTTTACTTCGTAAAATTTGGTCTTCATACAAACAACATTAGAGCAGATTTTCCATCTTTTATTGAGATGTGTGCAAAATGGGCTCGTGCTAAAAATTCTTTTAGATTTGTTGTACTAATAATACTCTTTTCTTTTTTTTTTGGAAGAAACAATACTCTATTATGTTGCTTCTTAAACTACTCCAACATTTTGTATCTTCAAAACTGCATTTACCTTTATAGTACATTTTAGACAATTTATTTAGTTATTTTGAATTTAGGTACTTCAATTTTGTCAATGTCACATTGTCCTGTATCAATTCAATTCGATCTAAATCTTCATAAAATTAAGAGGGCTGGCATTTGTTTTCTTTGATATTGTGTCAATAATTTCCAGATGGGATTTTTAATTGGATCAGGCTCAATCAAAAGAAGATATTAGTTAAATCTCTGATAAAAAAACCTTAGTTATTATCATCATCAACCTCTTTTAACTAAGATAGATTTTATATATATCCTAAAAATACAATCTCCATAAATATATATGTAATGAATAAATAATCTTGAGAGAACGTATATTTAGCATTGGTTAAAGAAATATTAATAAAAATTACTCTTTCTATCTTTTATTGCATGACACTTGATTTTTTTGCATACATTTCAATGTGTTTTGACTGAATATTTATAAATATCATTTGTCAAATTTCTTTTTGTGAATTATAGTATCTTTTGTCTATTTTTATTAAAAGAAGAAAAAATTAAAAATGATATTAATTAATTCCAAGCATATATTTATTTCCATACACACAAGATATAACCTTCTTTGTTTAATAAAAAATGCAAAAAAATAAAAATAAATAAATCTCAGACATCCAAGGAAGGATAATGCAGCACAATCTCTCAAGCCTGGCGAAGACGAAAGATCTTAGGCGGCCACTGCGAATGTTTCTGAGAAACAAGCCTTAGTTTTGTCATCATTGAAAATACATCATCATAATCTCTCTATAAAAAGGAAAACAAACAATTACGTATTCGAAGCTCTATATAACCTTAAGGTGTCGGAGAAAGACGAAAGCTAGCCTTATCTAGAGAATGGGGGTGGGAATAGTCTCAGACATCCAAGGAAGGATAATGCAGCATAATCTCTCAAGCCCGGCGAAGGCGAAAGATCTTAGTCGGCCACTGCGAATGTCTCTGAGAAACAAGCCTTATTATATATCATCATCAACTTTCCCACCACATTTGAATTTTTTAAAAAACACTCTGTACAAAACATATACATAAAAACAGAAGATACTAGGGGGTATATTTATATGTATTGGAATGGAGAATGAGGACTCTAGACGATGATTATTTATACTTTGCAAGAGATACGAGGGTTTAGGGTTTTAGGCGAGACTCTAATGTTTTAGTGGGTAGTTAGACCTATTTTAGCCCAGACCATATCTTGGGCTAATTTATTAAGGGCTTTGAATTATCGGCCCATGACGTTTTTATGGTGACACATTTGGATTCTGGGCCTGATGATAGAAAATTAGGAACAAAAAATAGGCGGGAGACAAAGGGTTAGGAAATACTAGAATAGTTGATTTATTACTCGCACCCCCTGTTATTTACGTTTTCGAGAAAGTGTCCAAAATATATTTTAAAATGAATATAAAGTATAGTTTTATAAATTTTTAATTTTTTTTCTGAATAAAAATTTAAATTCTCAATAAAAAATTAAACATTCAATTTTTATTTTAAATTTTTTTTTAAAAAATAAATTATAAAATTATACTTTATATTCGTCTTAAAATACGTGGCAAATACTTTCTCACAAACGTTAACAACTAGGTGGCGCAGAGAGAGTATTATATTACTGAAATTAAACTATTGATATCTGATACTTAGGATCTTTGGTCGTATGAAATTATGATAAAGTTGATTAATTTGGAAAAAATTAAGCACAATGGGGCGTTTAAGAATACAGTCTAGTATACTGTATTTACTTACCAATAAATTTTGTTTATGAAACATATTTAAGAATCAACATCTCAAATAACATGGTTATTTTTCTAGCAAGAGAATGAACATTGAAATACCTAATATAATTTTTAATTGGACAGGAAAATTATCTAATTTACATGGGCACTTGATCAGGTAAACTGGTAAAGGTGCTCAAAGCTGCCCCTGAGTTGGAATCATATCCGTCCAAATACATATTCAGCTTAACTGTTGATAATTACTCCCCCGTTTCACAATACATGTCCACTTTAAAAGAAAAAATTTGTTTCAAATTAGTTGTTCACTTCAACTTCAATGTAAGTTTACATTTCCAAAATCACATATACTCCATATATTTTAAATTTATATTTTCAAGATCAACTATATTTCATACTCCCTCCT
>PHNY01287115.1:610-18083 GCA_003724115.2 Anethum foeniculum | reverse complement strand
ACACCCAAATATTTAATCCACGAACCATTTGAATTATTTAAGGATAATAGATTAAAATTTGAGTTTCGGTTGTGTCGAAATTGATAATAAGTTGATCCAAGTGGGTTTCAACCATTTTTTTTAAAATTATATGTTATTGTTCACGAGCTGTTCGTTAAGGGCTCGAGTTCGGCTCGGCTCGTTTTTGTTCGATTAAAGCTCGAGCTCGGCTCGGTTCGTTAACGAGCTCGAGCTCGAACAGAGTTTTTGTGCGATAAGAAAGCTCGGCTCGGCTCGTTAAGAAAAAAAGTTAAGCTCGACTCGTTAAGGACAAAGCTCGGCTCGGCTCGGTTCGTTTACAACCATATATTTCATTGGTGAGCAGGGATAAGCAGAAATCGAATAAAAAACCGAAATTGAATCAAAAATCGTAAAAACCGCATCAAAGAAACCGCAATAGCCATTGGTTATTGGTTTGATTGTGGTTTCCAGCTTTAGAAACCACATTTATATGGTTTGGTTTTAATTTTCATCCGAAACCAAACTGATAAAAGTTTTATCATAAAACCGAACCGTACTAAATTATTAAAAATTAATTAATTAATGTTATTAAAATATTTATAAGAAAATATATACAAAACTTTCTAATAACACATTTTCTCTATATTTTTAGTAACGATCAACCACTTTTTAGTACCGAAATAATACATTAAAAGCTAGATGCAGAAATAAACACTAGTCAAAAGTACACGATCAAAAACACAGAAACAACCAAATTGTAGGATGACTACTACAAGTGCTCTTATAATTTCTGAAATGCATGCACAAAAATAACGAGTTTTATAATGTGATACTTTTCTAATCAAATGTGATGATTTCATTCACGTCGTGCTTTATCATTACTTGAATGCTAATTAAAAAAAAATTCTATAAACTTTTATATATTGGTTTTAAAACCGAAACCGCACCACTAAAACCGAACCGCATCTTTTAAAACCGAACTGAACCAATATTTTGTGGTGTGATTTTGGTTTTCGATTTTTGAATCCACATTTAAATGGTTATGGTGCGGTTTGGTGTGAGTATCTCAGATTGTCATATGGCAGATAACTGCTTGATATGTAAAGAAGTAACACATCTACAGACAAATTACAGTTAAGAACTTAACACAACATCATGGTTGTAATTCACAAAAAGAATCATCACTTAAGCATACAGTTGCCAAACCTGACTGCCTGCAAATTGTAGTCCATGCGTATTTAATAGATCGGTATTATATTCAGGATGCATCTTATATGTAAGACAGGATGAAATTGAACTTTAAACGAGTATATATTGAAACGATACACATTTAGACCAAAATTTTTCTTCCTATAGCTAGATGATGCAGCTGGACCAGATTACATATAAGGCTGCAATTATATATCGATTTTCTTCTGTTTTGAATTTTGCTTTTGTCGCAACACCATATAGCAACTAACTTTTCCCAGCAACGTAAAAATGAATGTCAGAATAAAAACAGTTGATAAAGTGAAAGAAAACGGCGAACTTGGAAGTTTACTAGAGAAAACAGATGTATCCACACTGACTGATGCAAATCTCTCTCCCGATTGCTTTTCCCTGCAATTAGTACAGTAGCCAAAAAAAAATATACAATATTATTAGAGAGTGACATAATCATTTGAAAGAAACAGACTGCCTATTGTAGATGATAACTAGTACTATGCGTCTATGCCTCATTTAGTCTCATATTGATGTAGTAATATTTCATATAACACGAAGCATCTTCTTAAACAAGGATCTACAATCAGCTGCATTACTCAGTACAAACACCAATGCACCAAATTAGTAATCTCATTCATTAGTTTGGAACACAGACTTGCACATTAACGGTTGACATGACGCTACTTTCTCTTACCGTAAAAACGCTTGAACTTAGTTACATGTAATGTAATGACCTATCCTTAACAGACCACATGGCATAGAGCTGAGCAAGAATATACCAAACCGTCCAAACCCAATTTTATGGTTTATTAATGGTCTGGTTTGGTAATCGTTTGTTATATTAGAAACCAAATTTCTCGGTTCGGTTTCAGTTTTTACCTCCAAACTGATCGAAATAAATGAACCGAATCTTTAGATTGATACACTTATGTACATGAGTCATGTATGTAATGTTAATTGTAAAATGAAAAGAAATCTATAGAGTATGTACTAGCCCAGAAATATAACGGATGCTGACGTATAGTATTTAAATATTAAAATATAGATAAATGTTTAATCTTAATATGTTGGTGATATTCAAACTTTAGGTCCTTGGTATTATTTGAAATATTGAAGTTTTAGATCTAATTGTTCTCATCTATTAGTTTTGAAAAATATAAAAGTTGTCATTGCCTTTGTGGTTAACCAATAGGTTTAACCAAACTACAAGGTATACCCATGTTTGCTAATTAGAGTTTAGTATTAGATCATATTGAAAGTAGCACCAAATTAGTAATCTCATTCATTAGTTTGGAACACAGACTTGCACATTAACGGTTGACATGACGCTACTTTCTCTTACCGTAAAAACGCTTGAACTCAGTTACATGTAATGTAATGACCTATCCTTAACAGACCACATGGCATAGAGCTGAGCAAGAATATACCAAACCGTCCAAACTGAATTTTATGGTTTATTAATGGTCTGGTTTGGTAATCGTTTGTTATATTAAAAACCAAATTTCTCGGTTCGGTTTCGGTTTTTACCTCCAAACTGAACCGAATCTTTAGATTAATACACTAATGTACATGAGTCATGTATGTCATGTTAATTGTAAAATGAAAAGAAATCTATAGAGTATGTACTAGCCCAGAAATATAACGGATGCTGATGTATAGTATTAATATATTAAAATATAGATAAATGTTTAATCTTAATATGTTGGTGATATTCAAACTTTAGGTCCTTGGTATTATTTGAAATATTGAAGTTTTAGATCTAATTGTTCTCATCTATTACTTTTGAAAAATAGAAAAGTTGTCATTGCCTTTGTGGTTAACCAATAGGTTTAACCAAACTACAAGGTATACCAATGTTTGCTAATTAGAGTTTAGTATTAGATCATATTGACAAATTTTTTGTTATATTATATTATATTCATCTATTTTTCATCCAATACCATATTACATAATTGCATATTATGTATTTATAATTGTTTAATTATTTTGTAAGTACTTTATAGGATATTCTTGAAACTTTAAAATTTATATCATATTTTAGTATGTACTTTGATAGTCTAAACTTACATTATAAACATATATACTTAACAGATTAAATACGTTTTTAATTTTTTTAGTATATAATATATTTATTTTAAAAAATTCAAATATAAGGAACGGAGCAGGGAGGAAATTAATATCACTTTGTGGGGCAGGGACGGGGATCTAATTTAAATCCCAGCAGGTATCGGGCAAATTTTATTTATGTGGGGTGGCCGGGGTGGGTATGACATTGAGACTCCCCCCTCGAACCACCCCAGTTAGAGCTCTAATTTGAACACACAACCCACATCTAAGAAACAAATCAGGCGAAAATGGTAGTATTACTCCGTCAAACACGGCTAATTTATATGTTTCACGTCAGGTCCTGCCCGCGAGAATTATTTTAATTAAAATTATATATAAGCGTTATACACGTAACAAATTCTTTGAAAAATATCATTACGGTTATATATAGTTCATGCATAGTAGTCGTAAAAAAAAATTAGAATAATAATAATTGAAAATCACCGAATATCATAACGGTGAGAGATGTGCTCGTAGAAGTGGTCTAGTGTTTGCTTCTTGCCTCCCCCTTCCTCTCTATATTTGAAAAAATTTAAAATACAAAAAAAAAAAAAACTAATAATAATACAAGTCAAAATTGCTAGTGCACAAAGTTTACTGGAAATCACAAAGCATGCAAGCAGACGGACCAATTTTTGAATTACGCCTCAATATTTGCAAATATAAAAGCTGATTGTTTATGCATAGAATCATAGAATAAATCTCAGCAACTGAGTTTCGGCTGATTGTTTTAGGAGCTTATATTTATAATTTATCTTTGCATATTTCATTTTAAAACTTTTCCGGCTTATACAAAGGACCTGATCCTAAAATAATATCACATCATATTATCGGCTTATATCTTCTTGATCTTTGCTTTATCTACTGCTGATTTTATAAGATATAAAGAAAGAAAGCTCTCTTCTTAAGGGACCCTAGGGACAAAACCACATGCAAAAATCATATCAAACCAAAAGCAGAAACCTTGTTTACAGTTTAAGCCACTGAATTTAAATCCAATCATTTTTCAAAATTTGCTGCAGAAGTATTAACTGAAAGACCTATCAGATTTCTATGTGACAATCTTAATTATAATTGTTTGTTATCAGATTTCTCTGTACAACATTTTTTATGAATATTTGTTAAATCTGAACTTATTCTATTACTTTTAATATCTGTACTTTTAGGAGCACTTGCAACTTTTGGTTTTTCTGACATTTAAAATTGTTCATTCCACGGGTTGCTCAACATTAAAACCCAAATAAATTCTTAAATGCCAAATGATAGGGGCAGATTTTTAGAAGATGTAGAATAAAAACAAGAACAAGATAAACTTGGGTATATTAACCGCAGAAAATTCATTACCCCAAGTTGTCCTGCATTTCCAGAACTTGGATTTAACAATCAGAGTTTGACTTCATTCTTTCAGAAACAAGTACAAGCTAGTATATGCAAGACTTAAATAAGGTAAAAAATGTGAGAGAAAGGATACCGAAGTACCAAACTAATATTGAAACATACAACATACCTCCAGAAGTTTTTTATTGATTTCCAAAAGGATGAACTCTTGTTACTTTTAGAGCTTGAAGCCTCATATTGACCAGAGTGGCTTCTTAAATTCTCTATAAAAGAACAATGAAGGACAAGAAAACAGTGATCAGAGTAAATAATTACTTATATTTAGTAAATTTCCATGCATAGTTTCATAAGGCCGAGCTGAAGTACCACAGTAAATAGAAAAGATTGTACCTGTGAATGAACTTGAGCACTCTGTGCGTGATGCCTTATATGAGGCTAGTTTTTCTACTAGAATGCGCTCCTCATCACTGGTTTTACAAAGTCCATAATATCAGACAGTAGAATTATATCAAGTAGAAAACTGAAATGCATATACTGTCTTTGCTTGCAAGTTTTCTTAATAAAAGAGAGAGAAACATAAAGTCTTGAAACAATGTAAGAGCAGCAAGAGTTGTATTAGATGATGATTATTATGCTCTAAAGAAGAAAAAACAAATGTCATCCAACATGACTTCTAATTTACTCCCATTTCAAATTCCAGGAATGCTGTGAAATGAAGATGATGGGGAACGGGAGTGAAGAACTTCTATTTATATTATTAATTAATTTACATGTACTTGGTGTAGAGACAAATGTGTACTTAGAGATGTATTTTATATGCGGGGCTAGTAAATAATTAAATAAGTAGTTTAAAATAATAAGCCAATTTGTTTACGGGCCTCGGTTCATTAGGTTTTATTATTAGGGTTTCTATTATCTATACAAGTGATGTAATCCCCTACATCATATAAGACTTGATTACTGGAACAATATCAAATAATTAAATTGAGATTGTGATTGTGATTGCGATCCAAAGCTTTATCCCTTTTGGAAACCCTTGGGGTAGTGGATTTTCTGTGGTTAATCCACCAAACTTCTCATTATTCTTGTTTCTAATTCTTAAATCGTGGTTTTGAAATTATGTCATTGTGGTTTTCGAATTTAAGGAGGTCAGTGGGAATTGTAGATAAAAGACATACAGGAGGTCCAGTCGCAAGAATGTATTACAATAACAAAAGAGGAACATAAGTATACAAGTACATAGCCATTTTTGTAGAAAATGGCATTCCATTTCATGCTGCCAATTCATATAGACAAAAGTAGATGAATGATTCTGTTGGACAATTTGATTTTGGATTAAAGCCACCTTTATACCATGAGTTGCAGTTGCCACCGTAAAACTCCTGTTAAATTTCTTTAAGCGAATCACAAGATGCAACAATGTACGCAAACTGTTTTGCACAAAAGGATTTGAAATTTGAAAATGACAACTGTTCAGGTAGGTCTTTGATCATTTAAAGGCATAAAGTAGATATTTCGTGCATCAGCTAATTAATGTTTTGATAAATATAATTTCAACCAAGTATGGAGAACAATAGAAGTTGTAATGCAAGGAAATATGCAAAAAAATAAAATCAAAGATTTATCTGAAAGAGTCTCACAAGTAAATCTATAACAAAGTTGTGAAGATTGGTTGAGCAGAAGATGATCCAAATGTTAAGAAGTTTTCTCTCTCAACTCGACCAAGTGTTGCAACCAAGGAGTAGGCAAGGAAACCACACATAACATGTAAAGAAATTCTCTTTATTTTTCTTTACAGGAATTTAATGAAATATTCAAGAGAAGATAACATCAGGACGGCATAAACCCAACAATTACTAAAATCACAATCACTCTGGATCACGCTCACAAATTGACATTCAAAAAATAGACTGGATAAACTTCCCAGCCTCTTTACAGCACACACACCAATTTGGAGATTAACTGACCTTCAAAAAATAAATGACTGGATAAACTCCCCAGCCTCTTCACAGCATATACACCAACTAGGAGATTAACATTGATACGGTTTGTATCCTTAACACCAATTCTATTCAGAAACAACCTACAAAAGACCTTAACTTTAAGAGTAAGACTCTTACTCTCATTACCTCCTCGAATTGAAGATAGATCGGCCTTTATAAAGCCGACTTGCAAGATAAATGACTAGTTTCTGGAGTTGCTGAGAAAGAAACATGTTCTATCGATTGCATCTGAACCAAACTGGGCAACTCCCTACCAAAGAAAATCCTCCTAAACTAAAAATATAACCATATTCCTCCTCTAAAGTCATCTTCACCTGGAATAGTCGTCTTCACAACCGAAAAACAGAATGATAAATGCCAAGACTAATCTTGGAAACAGAAATTCAAGAGAATGTCACCTACAAAGCATCCTCCTAGAACCAATTTTATCTCCATTACACAAAAGCATGACTGAACTGACATACTCTAGTATTCCTGACACCATAATATACTTAAAATAGTTTTTAGAAATGCTAGCCTTACAAGACAATGGGAATGGTGCTTGCTTTAGGTTTAAATTACCAGTAAGCTGACCAAACATGTAAATTGGTTTGGTGCCCCTGTGATCTTATATTACTATTAACCAGTGATATTTGGTGGTGTGCCACAACTGATATGCTACAAGTAGTTGGACCAATTAGAAATAGATAGGTAACATACCACTATAGGCTAAAGTAGCTTACCAGTAGTATGATCTATTTATTACAAGTCACTTGACTTTTTGCATATTATCGTCACTATGAACTTCCAAGTGATAAAATGTAAAGTGTTAATCATTAATAGGCTGAAACGTACATTTGAAAAATATCCCACACAGTTCTTCACTCATGCTTGATTGCAGCACTATATAATGCAAAACGAATCAAACCTGATATGTTTCGGGATCTGGACTTTCACAACAAAGTGATGATCTCCCCGTTTAGAGGGTTTATTAATATCTGGCACTCCCATATGAGGCAGCTTCACTGTATCTCCAAACTGAATGCCTGAAGGAATCTGAAGGTCTCTCAAACCATCAACCGTCTCCACCTAAAATTTATTTGGATATCTTAGATCAAACATCTATAAAAATCTCCAGAAGTTTAACTGAAACAATCACTTTGAGCCATAAATCAGTATCAAATACCTCTTCTGAGATGAAATTAAAAGAGGAGAACAATAATAACTAGTTAACTACGTAAAAAGCAAATTCAATATTCAGTAACATATATAGTAACTTACTGACTCTGACAAAAAAATTAATAATTCATAATTACCAAAATGACTTTCTAGTTCGTTCATTTTAAAAAATAAACAACGTATATATAATCTATTTTATAATATATTTTACCATATTCAAAATCCAACTGTGATTTTTCAGCATGGTTTCGTATCAATATTTAAATTATGCAATGTATCCAATATTAACAAAGATAAATTAATAAATAAAGTGTTTAGTAGCAACTGGTGACAAAATGCCTCAAAGGTTGTCACACCATGTGGTACTTTTACCTTAATGACTGTTCCAAGTATCGCCTGAGTGTAATCAACATTAACATTTGAGTAGAGATGAAGTCCGTCCCTCCTTATTCCCTTTTTTTCATTAACATGAAGCACTAAAAGGAGATCCCCAACAATGCCCCTGCACTACAACATCAGAAATATTAAACACGGATCAGATAAATGTTTCTCAATTAACCTTTTTCTGTCCAAGCTGCATTTGTCATAAGATTTGTCCTCAAATAAGCCAAGTATAAGGATGCTGGATAAATCCCTAAAGAGCAAAGTAGATATAGCTAACAAATTCACATAATGAGAAGTCAAGGTTTCTTCAGAAAATAAGAAATGCACAAGTACATTAATGAGGAACTATGTCAGCATAACTTTGTTTTCAGTCATAGTTAAGTAAAGACACAATCTATTATGGAGTAAGATGTTAGAAAATTCTGATTCATTTACAAAATATGGAGAAGACAAAGAAAGAAACCCTGAGAGAGAAATCAACAAATTCATCTTCGTAGGGGTTTTCACTGCAGGTTAATGGATTTCTCATGTGTTAATGCCAGTTCAGACAATTTAGCAGGTCAGTATTAAAAAAAATAATTCTTGAATTTGAAAAAGGTACCATGTGGTCTTCTATTAAAAATGAAAAATATCAGAAATTAGTAAAAATACTTTATTGCAATACCTTTTTATTTGTAATAAATTCTCTTCAGGAAATTTGTATAGCTGAGTCTTTAAGATATGCAGAAACATCCCTAAAACATAAATAACTGATGTGCCAGCCTAATTTGTACGACCTTTAAAGTAAGGGACTGATTATGGGTTATGGTAACAGGTAATCAAAAATCAAAAAACAAAAAACAGAGGTAAATCCAAGTGAGAATCACCTCTATGAGTAACAATTTTTAAATAAATGCTTTCTCTTGGGTATTTAATTTATGGGCCCAACAAAATTCAATGTTTACCATACATACATACATACATACATACATATATATATATATATATATATATATATATATACATATATATATATATATGTATGTATAATTGACATCATTAAGCTGCAGCCTACATGGCACAAATTTGGGCATGAATACGTGGCCATTCATCCAGTTGTAGTAGCTTTAGACAATTTATGTTAGGGCGCGTTTGGATCGGTAATGGGAATGGGATTCAGGAATGGAAATGAGGGGTATGGGAATGGGAGTTAATAGGAATGGGAATGAAATGGTATCCCAAGGGGTGAAGAGGGTATGATTTAACCATTTAATGGGAACGAGGTTCCCTTTCCCAACCATCAAATTGCCAATCCAAACACAATAACATGGGATTGAGGTTCCCATTCCCATTAACCAACCTCATTAACCATGAACCAAACACACCCTTAGTTATATATAACAAAATGCATGCTGCATCTGGTTGAGCAAACTATAACCTTAGTCAAGTACCTTTTGTTATCGACATTGCCCTCTCCTCGAAGTTGCATAGTGACTCCGTCAGTAGCACCAGGTGGGATGACTACTTTGATAGTTCGCTTGGTCTGAATTTTACCTCTGCCTCTACAATATTTACAATGGTCAGTAATAATATTCCCATCACCTCCGCACCTTGAACAGGTAGACACCTGTAGGATGTCAGAAAGAACACATTAGAAATAAAAAGTTGGGGAAAATTCATTCATGTAACAGAAATTTATTGCACAAATATATTAAACAACAGATCCACAGGATCCTGCATTTAAATATGTCTCTTATCCTCACTTTAATAAATCCCTTTCTGTTGCCAACTCTTGCTTAGTTTAATCCAAAATCTAGCCCTAACTGCTGAACCCGTCCACACACTAACATTAATCCAGACTTCGCTCCAATTTAACTCATTCTTTATCTCTAGTAACAATGACTCTAAGAAATACATGAACTAAAAACCTTTCAGGGTGTGAAATTGAAGAAAATGACTGTTCACCAGCATCCTCTCACCAACTACTCACATACTTCACAAACTTATCCATATATGTTTAATATTTTCCAATTTGAGGTGCTCACAGTCACAAGAACAAATATATATTGTTCTGGATACTTGAGATATTGCTCCAAATGCTCACGCAATAAAGTAGGTGTTTGGGTTACCATAATGTTAACTTATATGACCTTTAAGCCAGTTTCAACTTACTACCTACTGTTTGGGTTATTGAGAAATCAAGCTTATTTAGGACTTCTATGCAGAAGTATGAAAGTAGAGAGCCTAACTTTCTATCCAACTTATCATCTTTTTTATCTTTCTATTCTTAAAAATATTCCTGCTGCAGGCAGGTCACATGCTGATTGAAGGCAGGTCACATGCTGATTGAATTGATATTAATTATAATTATAGAAATGTATTATCGATTTTTATTCTTATTAAGCTCAATTCCTAGTATTTATTTATCTTTACTTAAAAATATAATATTTAATACTGTGAATATAATATTTGATCCTATTGGGACCTTCCTTAAGGTTTTAGAGCGACTGTTATTTGGCATTGTATCACTGCGGGAGGACATAGGTTTGACTCCCTGCCAACCCCAACATTCTCACAATTTATTATAGACACAAAGGAAATTTTATGCCCCAAAAATGGGCGCCCGTGATCCACTATTCGACCCAAAAATGGGCTTTCGAGTGAGGGGGAGTGCTAGAATATAATATATGATCCTAGTGGAACCTTCCTCTAACACCTTACTTGACAAATATTAATTAGATATTATTACATATTTAGTTAAAATAGTATAATGATATTAATAAATTTGAATTTTTTAGATCATTATATTGATTTAAATATTTTATATTGAAAATTAATTATATGTGAAAGTAATTGAGATCAAAAGAACACTGATAATATGTGGATTGCAAAACGTGATAAGATTGATGCTCATATTACGTAAATGTTGTAATTTTTTGCTTTTAATAATTTGTATTTCAATAATTATGTTTTTAAGTTTTGTCTTTTTAATTTTATATTCATCTACTAAAATTATTATTATTAAAATTTTTGTTTTTTAACCTATAAGTTATGATTTACCAAACACATCACCGACTTATATGTAAAATTAGGGTACTGATATATGCACACCCTAAATTAATTTCTGACCCAAATACCCTCACTTTTCCTTCATATCCTGCTTCACCCATTCTCTCGTTTATCCTCCTGCTTTCTCTTTTTGTTTTTCTTTAATATACTTCTAAGTTCCGAGTCTTCCAACCTTATTTTCTTTTTCTAAAAACATGATAACTAAATTATCATTATTCTTTTAGTCAGTGTTTCTTTACTTCTAAAATTTGCAATGACTTTTTGAGTAAGCCTGCGATAATCTAGTGGACTATACAACGAGCAAGGCAATTATATTTGGGCAGTAGACAGCTTATTTTCATTACAGATCCAGAATGTGACACGTGGTATTACACAGTATATGCTAGTCCCATCACAATTTTGCTAAGGTAAAACCAAGGATTTAGAAAACAGAAAGGAATGGATCTTAATACACATACATATCCTGAGTTGAGGAATCTTTTAGAATTCGAAACTAGTCCTACTCATAACAAGGGAAACACAATGTCAGTTTCTAGAGCAGTAAAGTCAATATAAGCTGAGATTACCTGGGACATTATCCCGAATGGCGTTTTCTGAGTATTGACAACTCCACCTCTGCCTCCACAATTTGTACAGGACTTTATACTGCTGCTATATTTAGCACCTGTTCCACGACAATTCTCACACATCTCATAAGAAGAAACTTCAGTTTCTATCTCGGCTCCATAAATTGATTCTTCAAAGCTCAGAAACAAATCATGACTGAAAGATAATATCATGTTAGCTTAATATCATAAAAAAAGATTCAAATTCAAGATTAAAAGTTCTATATAGTGAATTAATTGATTTCATTATGTATAACCTCCAGCTTGTTAACAATGTTCTTGCAAAACTAGTACGCAAGCTGAAAAATTAAGGGGGTTATTAACAGTTCCGCCCTTGAGTATGCTTTTTAAACACATGAACTCTTAAAGTAATAATATTATAGCTTGCTACCTTTATGTTTGTCATTTGTACAATTCAACCCTTTATGTACTATTGCACAATACGACCCTCTTTTTTAAAAGATTATACCCTTTTTCTGAAACAGCTGACCCTTCTGATTGACTTTTGTGCAAAGCAACTGTGAAACATACAAACTTGAAATTTTGTGATGCTAGTGCATCAAGCGCTTAAGCATCATAACATCATCAAAGAAGACGGAGAAATTAAGAGTGTTGAGATCATAAACATTATTTTGAGGAAGATTTTGATAAACCTAGCATCAGAAGAGGATTGATCAATTACAAAGAATGAACACGCTTTAGTCGCTAGTTCATCTCTTTTGTTATTGCGAACACAAAATCTATCTCGACTCTTGTTGATCATATTTACTTTAATTGGTTAATGTAACTTGTTTCATAATATATCATTATTATTTTCATTATGTTTTAGCATCTAAATGTGTGTGTAAATTATACATATAGGGAAAGTCTCGGTGAAGAACTCCTTGTATTAGTAAACCTAGTAACTATCTATAAATCAGTGATACATGGCCTCGATTATAACTAAAACAGATACATATACTTTTAGGTGTCCTGAAATATAGCCACTCATATCATGCGTAATTTTATTATTTAATTCTTAACCATCATTATCAATATTATCAACATACAAAACACATCAACAGAGAACAAAATTGAAGAACACAATGTCCAATACCAAAAATGATTATGATATACAAAATTTTATCAACACAAAAAAGAGATGTACAACACAACGTGAAATTCTTATATCACATTACAAACATTATAGAAACTAGCTTATAACCCGTGCAAAGAACGGGCGAGCTTAATCTTGTTTTTATAATTTCTTTTTATATATATTAATATTTATATAGTATAAATTATGAAGACGCGTAATCTTAATGATGAAATTATATTTTATATTTTATATAGTATGGTTATAATAAAATTGATATCAATAATTTATATTTGTTAAAATTATATTTTTAAAAGATTATAATCTTAATAATATAATATTATAAATATTATTAGTTATTTATTTAATTACATATATTGTTTAGAACTAACAATATAAATTCTAAGTTTTAATATTGCGGTTGAGAGAATTCGAACTTGTGTTTTTGATTGTATAACCTAAGTAGAGAATATTTTTAATATTGTTATTGTGAGGATTCGAACCTTGGTCTTTTGGTAAAATTGCATAAATAGAGAATATTCTTTAGTATAGATCTAACGGCTGTGATTTATTCTTTGACAGTAGTAGATGTGGTTATTAGGTTATCATCCAAATAAGACATTTATGGTTAATAAAAGAAAATGCAGAAATTTGCTCATACGGAAATAAGCACAAGGTGAACTATACAAGATTGAAAATGGACAATGATCTCTGGATTTTCTTAACGATACCTTATATCAAGACCTTGCCTTCCATTGTAACTAAAGTTAAAGTTCAAGCCTCCTGATTCATGCCTCCCACCAAAAGCACCATTTGAATCGCCAAAAAATGCACCAAATACTTCAAAAGGATCTACCTAATAAAATTATGCATCAAAATTCAAAAGAAGTAGAATAATCTTTAGATTGATAAACAGGCATCAAAAGAATCGTGAACAGAAAGAAAGTTCGCGAAAATAAAATTACAATGTAATAAAATCAATAAAGAGAACTCTCTCCTTCATTTGTAACAGAACACAGTAATATATTAGACAATACTACCTCATGTGAACTGCCATCTGCTCCATCATAGTCTCCTTGTAAACCTGCCTCACCATATCGATCATATAAAGATCTTCTTTCACTGTCTGATAGGACCTACAAGAATATTATATTACAACTTCAAGAGAAAGAGGGACTTGGAGGTCCACTTAATACAGCTATATGATACTTCTCTTGTTGATTTAGCCTTTCAATGCCATTTGTTACAAAAAGAAATAGCTGAATAGTTCCAAAGGTAACTGAACCAGTTGGTTTGAAAACTCTGGTTGAACGCATAAGAGACCAGGTATAAACAGATTTCTACAATATTTATGTGCACTTTTTCATTTGTTTTCGTATTTTTCTTCTATTTTTTTTTTTTAAGTAGCTTTGCACAAATTAATTGCTTCATAACTTTGTCAGTGAAGTTAAACTATAGTTATTCCTAATCGAGAATTCTTCAAACTGTCTAAAGGACTAATATCAAACTATGTAAGGGTCTCATTGATTTGAACATGTAGTTCCATTGTGTCATCAACTCATCTTGCTTTCAAATGTAAGCCGCATCGTTTCCACACAATCTATCACTTAGATCAACACATTAGAAATTTGAGATGCGATTAAATATTAAACATCTATTGCATTTTCTTAAACAAAAAACTTAATAACAACCGTAAACTAATGGCAAATTATATATAGGATCTGCTGTTTTAAGGATCCAATTGATCAACCCCTGGAGATGAAGGACAGCCTAATTATATTCTCGATAATATTAGAGACTTTACTAATCAAATACTTCCACATTTAAACTTACAAATTTGAAGTAAAGATAATGAACAATATAGATGATAAAACAACATAGTTCCATCAAAAACTAAATTTATCCTAAAATTTAACACTTCCCAAAAATTTATTTTGTCTCAACGAAATGTCCATTTTCCTATTATCTTTATTCCAAAAAGTTGGTAAATCTAAATTATTATCACAAAAGTGGCTTAATAACAGGTCCTAAACTCGGTATATTATGTGACATACAGAGTACTATTCAAAATTGACATGCAACATATTGCTACCATGATAAGACGCATTGAATGCATTAAAAGGTATCGTTTTTAAACTGTATTAATTTTAAAATGTTAAGTTGATATTCTTGATATTGCAGTATTCTTCACATGTGAAAACATTTACCGATTTAAGTTCTTTAATTTACAACGCGCAAAACATATAAGATTGGGCTGCCTGGCAGCTGTACAAGGGGAAGACTAACACTGAGTGCGAAGAGACTAACACATTTATATATCAAGATATATTAAAAACAGGAATAGCAATTCTTGAGTCTATAAGAGAAGTTCATTGCATTATTGTGGTGGAGCGAGAAGGTACCTCATACGCAGCACTAATCTCTTTGAACTTGTCTTCTGCCCCAGGTCCCTTATTCATGTCTGGATGAAACTACTTACCAGGACAGGAATACAAGTAACTCAAAATCTCACATATTTAAAAGTGATACAGAACTCAATTGTCAAGGAGCAACATATGAACAACTGAATTCATCAAGACAGAAAACCAAATAAAAATAGAATCTTAACTGTAAATGCAAAAGCTTCACATTTGTAATTGCATCAAGGCTTCCCCAAAACAGAAAACGGTTTGATAAATAGCTAAGCGAAGAAATTTTCCACGTCATCATAAACGTATTCCTACAACTAAATAGGAGGAAGGCAAATACAATAGGGGACAATAATTTACAAACTAGTGTAAAATACTCCAGTACTTCTTTAAAGCAAGTTACTATCAACGTAGTCTAAATTAAATAGCAAATTTATATAATAAAAGGCTCTGACAGATCCATACTGCGCAAGTATCTTTACCTAACTTATTAGTCTGCATCATTATATACAAGATGCTTACAAGAAGTTCAGGAAACCCTTGTGCTTCCATAAAAGTTCAAGGGGTGAAATTAAGCAGAAAAAGGCTGCAGGAAACATTAATGATAGCGTCCAAAAACATAATTCATCACAAGTCATAGTCATTGTCCGCCTTGTGCCGCCAAGGCAACACCATATCAACCTAGCGCCAGGAAATGCAAGATCCCCAGGTCACTGTGTTCTCAAGCCCGCGTCTGTTACATGCTTGCCTAGATGGCTAGATGTGTTTTGTTCCAGCCCGGATATGTTGGAACCGACCCATTTGAGATGGTGGTTTTTTCAGATCTTGAGTACAAGTTAGTTGACATCAAACTTTATACATTCCATTCTCATCCAAGCTGTTGAATCTAGCAGTTTTCATCTTACATAGTAGGTTCTATTGCCGTATCCTATCCAATGAACACTATCGCTTCTCTCCCATAAGGCCCAGACACATTGTTACTGAACTACTCAATACTTAACTACTTAGTCATAACTAATTACAACATTGATGTTAAGGACTTGACTGAAACAGAATGTTTGATAGACTTCCTGGACAGAGATCACTTATAACCAATTACAACTTAATATCCTGCATTTTACACCAAGCCTATTATTCATAATAAGACAGTGTAATACAACATACATTACACTAATAACCTTTTTATTCTGAGTCATCACTCGTCCGTATAAGCACAAGTTAATCCTATTTTCTCCAAAAATACCACATACATTACACAAAAAATAATTTTCTCAATCAAACCACTGTAATACACATAATCAGAACAAAGTAGCAGTAAGCAAAACGAGTACCTTTCGAGCAAGTTTTCGATAAGCGGCCTTAATCTCAGGTAAGGTTGCATTGCTACTCAAATTCAAAACAGAATAGTAATCAGTAGCACGACTAGAAACAGCTCGAACAACTCCAGCAAAGCTACGACGCCGAGTATAAGGAGGTGTAAATGAATAATTAGGGTTTTTAGAAAACGAATTAAAAGTAGGAAACGCAGAATCGAAGAATCCGAATCCGATAGACTTAAGTGAAGTATGCGTTGAATTGAAGAGGTGGTTAGTAGTTAGGTTAAGTATCATTTTGGTGATTGGTGTTTGATTAGTTTGGCCAAATCCAAGGTCAGGGTTTAATACGAGTAAGTAGCAATGTCCAGAATCAATCCCAAATTTGTTCACAAAATTTGAAATATAGCATTGTTTAATCTTTTAATTGGTGGGGGTATTAAGAGGAAAATGCCTTAAAATACTCCTAAATAAGTATTTAGGGTACTCATACGAGTATATAATATATTCTAAATTTTAATGGTTCAATTGTAATATTTTAATCAACTTTTATAATTATAAAGGTGCCCTCTCTTCATTTTAAAATCCTTTTTTTAAGATGAATTTATTTATCTATCTATCTCTTTCTATATATAATAGCACAACATGGGTTTAAAATTAGTGGACATTTTATTCATTTATGAAATGACAGATTTGCCCATGAATTTGTTATATTTTTAAAAAATGTTATTGAGAGGAATTGAACCTAAGTTTAGCCACTTACTCCAATACCACTTATGCTACTATACCACTTAAGTTTTTATCCATGCAATTATTATGTATGTGTAGCATT
>PHNY01287112.1:567-21185 GCA_003724115.2 Anethum foeniculum | reverse complement strand
ATAAAACGTAATTTCTAATGTGAATGTGCAGTTTATAATGCACATAAACAATAGTTGCAAGATGAATAAGAGTGAAAACTTGATTGAGAATTGTAACAAGATGTTAGTGTTGGCCAATGATTTAACAGCTGGGAATGAGCTTTTCGAGAATATACTAATTACATGAATATTGAACAACATATCAAGTTTGTTTAACTTGGATGCAACAACTTTAAGGTTGAATGGAACAATCAAAAGTGCATCTCAGCTTTTCACAACTTTTTCTGATTTTGTAATATCCAAAAGTTATTGGGATTAAAGTTTGTGGGGTTCAACTTATTTGAAAAAAAAAATACAAATAAAAGCTATCAAAATAAGGGATAAGGAAGAGATACGTTTTTTAAAAGAAAATTTTTTGGAACCAACAACAAAGAAGGAATTTTCTCTTGAAAGTTGTTATAATTATAAATAGTATTGATATTTTAACAATGATTGTCGTGAGAGTGCTATAGAAGATGAAGGTAATGGCCAAGAAGGAAGAAGACACAGTAAATAGTAATTTCTTAGGGTTATTGAGTGCATTTCTGACCGTGTTACCATAAATATTGATGGATGGTGAGCTGCCTGGATGCAACCCACCATAATATTAAATATAAGATGAGATTAATTGAATTTTAAGATGTGAAAAAGGGATAACAAAGATTTTTCATAAAATATACTCCCTCCGTCCCGCCGGATTCTTTACGTTCACTGTTTGCACGTATTTTGAGGCTCTTATAAATTATAGTTTTGTAACGTTTTTTTGAATTTTTCTTTTTTTTGTATAAAAGTTTAAATGTCAAACTTTTATTCAGGAATTTTTTTTTTTTTTAAAAGTTATAGAATTATACTATATAGAAGCCTTAATATGCGTACCAAAAAGTAACGTAAAGAACCTAGTGGGACAGAGGGAGTAACATTTACTCGAATGTAGGAGAGATTAAACTAAACAGGCTTATGATCCACTAAAAATGAAAGATACAATAGATCATTAATGGTATACTAATTCGATGCTATAAGGGTTATAAATTATATTAGAAACGAGAATATCTAGAAATGGTACATTATACTAAACTATAATAGCTAAACACTGGTATAATTTGTAGTTTAGTTACCACCATTTTTTGATTATCCCTCGTCATAAATCATAACCGTTAGATATTCCAAATCAAATGGTTATAATCATTAGATTAAAATACTAAAAATATTAACGAGCAAAGTTTTCATGTTTGATTCCTGCTAACAACGTATTAAATTTAACATTTATATTAGGCAAAGTTCTCATGTTCGATTCCCGCCAATTATATATATTAGATTTAACATTTATATTAAACAAAATTTTCATGTCCGATTACCGACAACAACATATTAGATTTAACATTTATATTATCATTAAGTTATAAAAAGGTATATAATTCAAATCTCATTAACCACATATTATTTTATACTATTTATATTATCAGAAATCAAAACACTCGGAACAAAATAATAACTAAATAATAATGTATTTTAATATTTAGTCGCTAATATTAGAGTTATAAATAATAATAATAATAATAATAATAATAATAATAATAATTTTAATTTTAATAAAAATACATGCATCACACGAATTTTAAGTTAGTAAAATTGATACACGAGAGATCGATACAATGATAAACTCTGATACTAAAATTTTAAAAAAATTACGTCGACTTATAATCATCCAACGATCAATGCATAACAATATATAGATGAATAATTATTAGAATTAAAGTATATAAAAAAAAATGTGTTACAGGGGGCTTGTAGGGAACAAAGCGTGTAAATGGAATTAAAAAATTGTTGACAAACAATAAACAGGTGTATGTATGAATAATATTCAACATCAAACTTTAAAATTCTACAGGCTCAGTCAATTAAATCAATTCAGATGGTCTTTAGTTTACACACTATTTCTCAACCATTTTTATTCATTTTTCTCTCATTAATCTCTCCGTACACTCAAGCCCTCTTTACAATTGCTTCAGCTCACTTCACAAGCTCTGTTTTGCGAATTTCGAGGTAATTTTTTATGTATATATCTGTAGTTTTTTGGAAATTTACTGTTTATTTATGTTTATGCATATAAGAGTTGAAGTTGATCAAATCTGTGATGTTTTGTGTTGGTGATGTGTATATTTGTTTATATATATTTGAATTGTTGTTAGCAAATTCTAATTATGTTTTGAAATGATGTGTTATTTGGTTCGGTTACTGCTAGTGGACAATGTTGTGTGTGTGTGTGTGTGATTTTAGTTGCCGTTGAGATTTTTTTCTAAATTTGTTTCGGTTTCTGAATTTTAGCTGACATGAGTTGTAGCTGCTTCGGTGCCTCGTTGAAACGGAAAAATGATGATGATACTCATGTTTCCCGAGAATTTGAAGGTACTACTTGCCTTTTAATTTACTTGTTTTTTTTGCAATTTTTATGTTTTTTTGGTTATCTGTACCTGTACAATTAGATTTGAATAAAGTTATTGGCAATCTAATTACACCTTTAGAAGCTAGTGGCTTTCTTTTTCTATTGTACACGATAAAATTTGAAGTTATTTCTCTAATATCAGTTAAATGATTTAGTGCATCTAGTTTATGGACAGTATTGGTGTTCCATCAAAGGAGTTATTCTCAGGCTACCGATTTATATTCTTCTTTCGGCCTGTTGTCTTAAGATCCTACAGCAGATTAGTACGATTTATGTTATTTTGGCTATCATTTGCATTTTATTAGACTAACAAAGACATAGAAGGATAGTTAAAGAAAAATCTAAGCAGAAAGCTATATTTTCATTAAGTTCACTTTGTTATCTTATTTTACATTCCAACTTTTACTATTTATATTTGTCTGATGAGATATGTTTCTGTGTGTTTGGTATATTCAATGTATCACTTTCCAGTCTGCCACTAAAAGATGAGTTTATCTTAGGAAAACAAAAAATCGTCTGCTTTCTCCCATTAATTTGTCCTTTTCTCACCAGGGCGTATTCTCGGAAATATAAAAAGTTTTTCATACAATGAAATAAGAACAGCCACTGATAACTTTCACCCAAGAAACAAGATAGGACGAGGAGGCTTCGGAACTGTATACAAGGTATCAATTCTACAAGCTGTTGTTTTTTTTTTCTTTTGGCCTCTTTATTAGTTGTATGCATGTTCTATCTTTTTCTCGTTCAACTATCTAATAAACATTGATTGCGGTATATGTACATTAGATGCTTCATTGGCTAAAGAAAATAAGGGAACACGCTCTTTCTTAGTTTCTTTTTGACATGCTGATAAATAATTCTGTACATTCACCAAACTTTTAAGATATTATTTTGTAATACATGGTTCCAGCTGTCCACTTATCTTCTACGAAATTATCTATCTAAATAATCTGAGGATATCTAAACACACTATTAAACTCAAGAAATGAGAAACATAAAAGCAATTGGTGACCAAACACTATCCATATATCCATATTATACATATTTATGCTTACTAAATTTATTAAAAATTTGAAAAAAAAAATACAATATTTATAATATATGAAATGTATTCAATTAAATTTAAAAATATACAAATATAATAATAATGTTAAGTACTAATTGTAAACATATGTTTATTGTACTAGTAAAAATATATTTTATATTGATAATACATTAATAAATGGGAAAAAGAAAAAGTTAATGGTCAGGGGATAATACCCACTTCTACCCATTAATACCCTCTAGCATAATAGATGTGCAGATAAACTTTTCTAAGTGCGGAGTGGATGGTGGATACAATAAAACCCGACCTGAACCCTACCCATTGCATCATGAGACTTCACACCAAAGATTTCCTTATAAACTTTGTAAACTGTATAAAGTTCAGAACTTGTAGCATAGCTGCGTTGGAGACTATATACAGTTAAATATATGTTGCATGTTATAATTTGTGTTGAAAAAACTGTCGAGTTACGGAGTACATTATAATAAGATATGAAAATGTAATGCTAAACAGTAAACTCTATATGAGGTATGAATTGCAATTGAACCTCTATCACTAGAACTAACGCAAACAGTTCTACTTTGATGAGATAAGTAAAATTTCAAGGTAAAACTTATATGAAGTTGTACTGAATCAGTCCTGACTATGATATTTTCGTAACTGTTACAGCAATCATTAGTTGCATCTAAATTCAAATGTATATATTGATTATAATCTCTGTATACTGATTTGTTGCTATTCTGTAGGGTATCCTTATTAATGGAATAGAAGTAGCCGTGAAGACACTTTCTGCTGAATCAAAGCAGGGGGTGCGTGAATTTCTAACCGAAATTGACATAATATCAAATGTCAGGCACACAAACCTTGTTCAGTTAATTGGATGCTGTGTTCAGGGAACTAATCGAATTTTGGTGTATGAGTTTTTAGTAAATAAAAGCCTTGATACTGTGCTATTAGGTACCTTTTGTAGAAGTTAATTTTTTGTAGATCTTCTTTTAACATTTCCATCCAAGGAGAATTAACCAATGTGCAAATCACATGGCTACAGGTTCAAGGGGTAAAAGCACCTTGTTGGACTGGGATAAAAGATCTGCTATTTGTAAGGATGTCGCCAAGGCTATTGCTTATCTTCATGAAGAAGTTGTGCCACCTATAGTGCATAGGGACATTAAAGCCAGTAATATACTGCTTGATGAAGATTTCAAAGCAAAAATTGGAGACTTTGGGTTGGCTAAACTTTTTCCAGACAACATTACTCATATTAGTACAAGAATAGTGGGAACCACGTATGTTTACTAATATCATCTTATAAACCTTTGTTGCTAGTCCTTACTTTTAATTTATCTTGGAGTTTGCCTGTGTACGAATTTTTGTCACTCTGTTTCTAATTATCACTACTCAGTTTGACATTGAATGTTCACTGTACCGTGTCTTTTTTAATTCTAATCTGGTCTAAGTCCGTTTATACTAGTGTGTGTGTCTATATATATTAATATACGCAAAAGTGCCAGTAGCAGTGAAATATACTGTCTTAAAGTTTTTAATAAATCTCACAAATTCAAAAATGAGCAAAATTGACATTTGTGAATCAAATGTTTATTTGTATGTTCTAACGAACATGACTTCTTTAGAGAGTAAAGAGAATAAGCATAAAAGAAAGTGAATAATAGGCTGCTAGAAACATTAGTAGTTTCAAAGCAACTCAAAACTATTCTATGATTTTATTATTTATGTTGTCTTGTCAGTCCTTTATTTTGGTTTTTGTCGCGAAAGTTCGCAATCTGCGTTTGTGCCAGAAATCTGTATGTTCTCGTGGATTGGCTGAATTCTTATAGAAATCAACAGTATATGTCATTGGCTTGTAAGTTCTTTCAATGCTTCTTTTTTCTAAATTTTATAGAAGATTAGTTAAACCCATCATTTTATTCTGCAGTGGTTACTTGGCGCCCGAGTATGTGTTGGGTGGTCAGTTAACAAAGAAGGCAGATGTCTACAGCTTTGGGGTTCTCATGCTCGAAATTGTAAGTGCAAAATATAGCGGCAAACCGACTTTAGGTACTGGGATGCAAAAATTCCTATTAGAATGGGTAAGTCGGGTCCTTTGGAAAAAACATTCTGCTTTAGTTTTGCTGGTCACAGAATATTGCTATGTGCTCATACACATGCATGAATGTACTCATCCTGACATAGGAAACAACAAAACATGCATTAGATACGGATTCCCCTGTAATTGTAATTGAAGAATTTGAAATATGTGAACTGGTACAGTGGCTTCATAGGTCACCTTAAAAGTTTCAATTAGTGCTGAATATTGTAATAGTGATTTACTTCAACAGGCTTGGCAGCTGTACGAGGAAGGTCAACTCTTAGAGATGGTGGATCCTGAATTAGAAGGATTCCCCGAGGAGGAAGTCATCAGGTATATTAAAATTGCATTTTTTTGCACACAGGGAACAGCAAGTAGGAGGCCGACAATGAGTCAAGTTGTTGACATGCTATCAAGAAACACCCGGCTAAATGAGAAGGAATTGTTGCCCCCAGGTTTTTCACAAGATACAGGTGGGCGTTCATCTTCAAGGAACAAGTCATCTGATACCTCAACAAGCACTCAGATGAGCTCTGTCCCCATCTCCATTACTCAGATCACACCCAGATAAAATCCAAGTTTACGTATTAAGCTTATATAAGGAAGTTGGATAGGTATTTAAAGGCAAAATTGTGCTACATATTGCCTTCATATTATTTTATTAGTTTTAGACCCAACCCTTTTACCAGTTAAAAAAGAGAGGAGAAACTGGGGCATACTGAGCAAGTACAAACCCGATATAGATATTGAGTTGAGAATTGTCCACTCTAATTAGGTTATGCAGGTGTAATTACTAGATTATTGTTTTATGGTGATACTGTAAAAGTAAAGTGAATGAAATTTTAGATTATTTTCTGGAATAGGAACATATTGTTTTTCCGTAGTCACTTTGTATGACAGCACCTTATTCGTAGAAATGTTACAAAATCAAGGGTGGTTATGGGTATGAACCTGCCCCGGTTGATGCTAGTTAGATTTCCGTAATGGAGGTAAATATTTGGAGATTAATGCATCACCCCTTCCTGCTGTTCAGAACGAACACATAAAACCTGTGTAAAGAAGTTATTTTACCAGAATTGCCAAACTATCAGAAAAAAGATTGTGACGAACATTGAGCAATAGTTTTGTCATACTGATGGCAAACAGTGTGAAAATCCAAAGTCTATATAAATTCAACGTTAAACAGTTGTTGTGTTGGCAAAAAAGAGTCTGATAAACAGCAGTTTCTCCTTGTTCATTTTTAGACTGCAACTTGGCCTACAGAGCTTGGTCTTTTCTTTCTCTTTTTCTTCGACATTATAATAAGTAAAAAGACTTCGGAAACAGCAAATGGTGAGAAAAAGAAACCATCCTAAGACGTGCCCAGTGTTATTTTTCCTCCCAATAAAGAGTGGAACAAGTTTTGTTGCTGACAACCTGGCGACAGGAAGGGCAAGAACAGCTGCAGCTCTAGGAGTCGTAAACAAAGAACATCCAGATATGACAAAGGTGAAGAATGACCAGGAAGGGCGAGAACAGCTTCAGCTCTAGGAGTCGTAAACAAAGAACATCCAGATATAACAAAGGTGAAGAATGAAACTGTTACCCTACCCACGGTCCAAGGGAGATAAATTACAGTGCATTACAGATTCATACTGAAAAATAAGAATAAGAGAGATATTGGAGCGCTTAACAAATCCAAACTTAACTCGAAGAACATTCAGTTAAACAATTTGATTTTAGGGTCTAACTAGATTAGCAGCAGTGGTCCACTTAAAAGCCTGTTTGTCTGGGCCATGTGATAAACAGAGCGACAATCAAAAGGAGTGAGACAAGCAACACATTAGCCTTGTTCAGAATTAGACTTCAAAGGCTCGGCCTTCTTAGACTCTGGATGGGTTCCTCCAACAAGCTTTATCTGTTCTTTCTTTTCTTCTATGCCACTATGAAGACTTCGGTAACAGCAAATGGCGAGAAGAAGCAACAATCCTAAGACAACCTTATTACCCCTCCTAAATATAACTGGAGCAACTGTAATCACGGGGACATTCATGATAGGATGAGCAACAATAGCTGCAGCTCTAGGAGTAGTATACAAAGAACATCCAGACATAACAAAGGTGAGCAGTGAAACTGTTACCGCACCCATAGTCCAAGGGCGATCAACTATTAGTTGCATACCAATCACTGCAGGGGCACTGTATAAGCAAAACGATACAATAGGATGCCTCTTGAGCTTTTCATTGATCGCAATGATCAACTCATTAAGTCCGACAATTTGATCACCGTTCGTATTTAGATGATTCTTAACCAAATAGTCCATGACCAAGGTACATAAGACAGATACAAGAACTTCATATAGTGCTTTGTGGAGTTGATGTGAACTTGTGGGAATGAAAGGTAAACCTTGTACCAAGAGAAAAACTGTCAAGCAGAAAGAGGAGTAACAGGTAACGAAAAGTGTGATATCAGAAAAGTTCATCATCTTCATCTGCAAATATCATAGAGCCAATAGAATAAATTAAGTCAATTTAGGAAAAAACTTAAATTACAAAACAGAGACATATTATATATGTTACTGGAAAGTAGGTTTACGATAACACATTTTAGTATAATATTAGCATATCATTTTATTAAATTAGCTATTTAATTTACCCTTTTGAACTGTGTACTTATTTATGTACTTGCGTAAGTTTATGCATTTGTGATTGATTATATCCCTTGTTTTCATTAGCAATAAGACTTAAGGAGGAAAACACCAAAACAAGAACAGCAGGTCGCTAGCTGATACCTCTTGATGCATTTTCAGTTCAATACAGTAACAGTAATACTTTATTCACTTTAGGAGTGTTAATGAATTACCTAACATTACCCTAAATTAATAAAAATATAGCTTCTACCCTGAATACAAATATCAAGAATCTTGCCTCTACCCCGATGCTATTAAAAAGAAGGATTAGTGAAACTCAATGATATACAGCAATAACAATATGATTAAAAAAAAAAAACAACCGGTAGAAAACAAAAACAAAAGAAAGCTGTACATATGGGTCATTCCCTCTTGGTTTTCTCACGTTCAATCCTGTTGTGTAGGTACTCCTTTCTCCCACGTTTTTAATTATTTCGTTGTAAAGAAAGCTGTGTGTCTTATAAAACTATAAAAGTCGTAAATTCCCCTAATGGAAAACCTGTTTCTATTTCCCTAGGTAAAATTTTGATATCCTCGTCTGTTCCAACGCAAATTACCATTATCAGCCTCCAGTCCTCCACCAATATCTCACTAGTCACAACACTTCTAGCAACTATGACCACTAGCAAGTCAATTTTCGAACCTATCACTAGTCATAAAAACTACGCCAAAAAATAACCCTAACATCTATTGGTGTAAGGTATCTCACTCGCTTCCGTACGGAGGGTTCGAATCCAACCTTGTCAAACACAAAATGAGCGTCCGAATATTTAGGTTACAAAGTGGGTGTGTGAGCGTGTTTAAGTAGAGGAAAAAAAAAACTATGCCAAAAAAGCAATTTATGGAACCAAAAACCCAAGAAAGCCAATGAAAACACAACAACATACACAATCAATTGAAACAGTGGTAAAACTGACTCTAATCAAAAAGCACAAGAGAAAAAGAGAATCATGTCTGAAACGAAAAACAAACAGAAAGCCATCGCGCATTAACAAAGACTCGAAGAACATACCGTGAGAAAATTTTGATTTTAGGGTCTAACTACTCTATATTAGCTCTCCGCCAGGCACTTGTATATAAAGTGGGGCTTATAAGTTATAACACCGGGTATTTGATATTAGAGAAAAAAGGCCATGAGGTTGAAATCGGGAGAATTACCTGACCTTAAATTATTTTAAACAGGGTTCTAGAAGGAAATCCGTCCGTACCGGTCATTTCAGTGATTAATCGGAAATAAATTAATATAGTAAATAATTATAATGTATAATTTTATTTAAATTTTATTAATTTGTTATAAGATTTACAAAATATTATATATGATTAGTCCAATATTGATACTTAAATAATAAGATTTATAAAAAAATCAAAAATCATTAGTTCATACGTGATATTTAAGTATTTTTTATTTAATAATTAGTATTACTGCTTAATATTTAGAAATTAGTACATACTACTTCCATTCGTCCTATAATAAACGTCCTAGTTTTTTTTAAAGTTCTTTTCCCGTATCTTCACCGCATATAAAATACATAGTTGTAGATATTATTATTTCAATTTTTTATTTTATATAAGAGTTCGAATATCATATTTTTATACATACCAAAAAAAAATGAGAAAATGAAATCTACAAATGTAATTTTAATAAGAGTCGGTTGCATTTCGGTGGCAATACTTATCACCGGTTTAAAAAAAAAGTTGACCACACTTTATTTTTTTCATATCGATGGCTACAGTTTCATTTTTAAACGGTACTTTGGTGACTAAACGTTAAATTCACTAAAATGCAGCATGACGTAACATCATCTGTTTTGTTTATCAACTAACTTTACTCCAAAATTGTTCATTACTTTACATAAACTTAAATAGTTTAACAGGTCCAATCAAATTAATAACACAATAAAATAATTACAAATGCCTTAAAGAATGAGATATTAGAACGAGAGGGAAATGATATTAGTTTATGCATATAGAATGTGTAAAGAATGAAATTCCACTGCTACCCTCGCTAATATCGATTTATTACAACTGGGTACCTAACGTCGTCAAGCCCGTTAGTGAATTTAACGTCTAGCCATCGAAGTCCCGTTTAAAATGAAACTATAGCCACCGATATGTAAAAAAACAAAGTTTGGCCACTTTTTTGTAAACTAGTGATAAGTATAGCCACCAAAATGCAACTGACTCTTTTAAATAAACATGAAAATGTGTGAAAATAACTTGAAAAAAATTAAGATGTTTATTTTGGGACGGATGGAATATAAAATTCTTGACCTTCTAACATATAACTCAGTAACACAAACCTTATGAAATCGAGTCATCAAACAGACAAACAAGGAATCAAAATTTAATATATAATTTTTTTAATTTTAATTTTCCTAAAAAATTATTTCTAAAGAGTTTTTAAGTTTTTTTAATTTTAATCAAATTAGTCGATTTTTGATCTGATTCAACAGCTTAATCTCGTCTCGCCCGAATCGTAAAAATCATACTTTGACCCGATTTACGATTAATCGAAATAAGACCCGGCCAAAACTATTGATTAATTCGTTAACCGGTCGATTTTTACAACACTAATTTCACAACGTAAACAAGGCATGATATTTTTGTAAATACAAGAAACTTCTTATAATTATAATTATCTCGTGTATTTATATGAGAAATCTATCGTGTAATTATCTGAGGTCTGAGGTGTATGAAGCTCTTGATATTTAAAGTGAATAGCTGTTTTTATGACAAATTTGTAAATACACACCTAGAGGGGGGTGAATAGGTGTATATGGCTAACTAAATTCAGTTTTAACTTTTACCCGATAATGGCTTACTTTAACAGTTTATAGTTTATAATGGCAAGCTGTTATACAATGCAGAAAGATAAAGTGCAGAAAATTAATAAGAACACACAAAAACTTTTAGCCATGTTCGACCCATAATCCCTTATGGTCTACGTCCTGGCCCTTTACCAACTTGGTAAGAGAATATATTATTGATCAAAACAGTTCACAACTACAAGATACAATAATATATCACCCTTCTTCCCAATTGCTGATAATGGCTTGCTGAAACCCTATTTCTGAACCTGCTCTCTAAGCTATACTACCCCGGGTACACTTCTCTAGCACTGATTCACGAAACCCTTGTTTCCCTTGCCAATTATCAAGAAACTAACACTTTACAAAATGAACGATACAAATCAATGAAAAATACAACTCAAACCTATAGACTCTCAACAATATAAATAACGTATGCAATAATATAAGAGCTTGAGAAAATTGTTAAGAGTATAGCAATGAAAAACTGAGTTTTATTTGTTCTTGTTGCCCTTGAATGTATGTCTGAAAAAGAATACAAGAACAGCTATTTAAAGCTTCACAACTAACGTTCAAAAACCAATCACAACAAGTTGCTAAGTATAGAATCCAATTCTAACGTTCAAATTAGTTAGGATTATTTTTAACGTTAATATGAACGTTTGATAGAGGATAGACAGGAAGAAAAGGTTTATGAATTGATCCTCTAAAGATATACGTAGAAAACATTAGAAGTTGGTAAATATGGAAGGTTTTGAACGAAAAACTAACTTCCTTTGATTTTGGAAAATAATCTTTTAGAGATTAATTTGTTTTGAATAAGGAGCTCTTATAATATAATTGATACGCATTATATGGTCAAGAGTCATTACAATCATCTATGAGAAGATCCTAAAATGTCTCTTGAAATTCAGATTTCAACAGATTTGAGATCTTGTTATCAGCTTGCTGTTTATGAAATGAAACCCTGAAAACAGCTTGCCGATAAGCTTCGGATATCTCTTAATAGCTTGCTGTTAACTGTACTGATACTTTATATGTCAGTAGACCATTTTTCCCGCAAAACCATGTTAGCAGCATACCGATTAACAATATAAAATACTAACAGCTTGCTGATATGGTGATCATCAAAACCCAATGAGTTTTAGTCTCCCCCTTTTTGATGATTATCCATATTTAGGAGAATTACTCCCCCTGAACTCGTACACATCTGTAAACTCAAAATTATAGCAATATCAACCTCTGATAGATTAACCTTAGATTTAAATTAGCACAATAACAAAATACACCCAATCACATAAATCAGTTTTTAACATCCAACCACAATACATCCATAATCCAAGTCTAGCTTAAACACAAAAGCCATAATAAAGTTCAGAATGTTAAAACCAACACAATAAACCATAAGTCCAGATAATAACCCCCAAAATAACTCCTAAATATTTCTCCCCCTTAATCAACTAAAATGGAAAAAGTTAAGCACCCTCGGTAGCATGATCAGTAGCATCTACATGAGAAGTAACAGGGTCCATATTGTGCTTAGATCCGTCCTTTTTGTCCAGTCCAACAATAGAGGGATTTGGAGTGGTAAAAGGCTGAGAAGCATTATCCAGAACTGCAGCATCAACTAACCCACGCAAAGCAGCATCAGTAGAAGGTGTCCGTGAACCCAACACGATGTCCGTAAGTTCTTTAAGTTCAGAGCACATAAGATCCACTTTAGCATTAAGTTTTCGAAACTCATCCAAAATCACTGAATCAGAGGAAAGAGCCTGACTAACTGGTGGAATATGAGATTTAGGAGGCTCTAGAGTAATTAGAGTACCATCGTCAAGAATCTTTAAGTTTGACTGAGACAAACTCTTTTCATCTAAAAACTTAGTGGACTCATGTTTGTCACAATCTTTAAGTTCAACACGAAAAGACTCGAATATACGAGTTGACAAGCACCCATAAGGAAAACTGGAATTTTTCTTGCACATATTAGAGTACATGGTCTAGAGAATCAAGTCAGCAACATTAAATTGTTGGCCAGTCAGGATCATAGCCACAACAATGAGGTCCTGATGAGTAAAATTTGATCTATTTCCAGTGCGAGGAGCAAAATTAGACCAACACAACTTAAAGAGCAAATGAGCCATGGGAGTGACAGACTTGGTTGAAGGCAGAACAAGGTTAGACACAGTGTCATTACCAGTACCAACTTTAAGTTGATCAAGAGCAGAGAATATGTCCAAGTTCTTAACATCTCGTGCAGTAAAAATATCAACATCCGAGGATACGGGAAAATTCAGAATACCATTGAGCAAGGGAGCATTTAGACAAATACGAACAGTACGAACCACAGAGCAATAATTTCCAAAGGTATCAAGATTCAAATTAGCATAAAATTCAACCACATAATTAGGATAGCATGCAGATGGAATGTCGAACAAACTAGTAAGACCCACATCATCTAAGAGCTTAATCATACAATATTTCTCAAGAAATTCAGAGTTTTGGGGCTTTAACTTACCGAACAAAACAGATCGAGTGGCCATTTGGTATTTGAAGTACTGCTTTTCGAACTCCGGTTTAGCGAACACCAAAGAGAGCTTGACCTTGGGAATCATCTCAGTAACACTTTCGTGCTTGGAGCCTTCATCACCGCTTTCAATTTGAACAAAATCGTCCTCGGAAGGTTCATCGATAAGGGCAAACTTCCACTTTTCGTCCTCCTTAGTTACACTAGCATCAACACTTTTTGATTTGGCAGATTTGGAGCGGGTATTGTGAGGCATAGTGACGGGAAAAAGCTTCAATTGAAAACCCTAATTGATCGCTCTGTTTCTCTTTGCCGCTGTGAGTGTGTTGAATAAAAGAGACTCCAGGATTTGAATATATCCCTCTTTTAGATAGATTTTGCTTGGAGAGTTTTTAGGAAATTAAAATAAAAGACTACCCAACAGTCCCCCAAAAAATAGAGATAAATAAAAGAAGAAAAATGAGATGCCAAAAAAATGCTTGACAAATTGCAACTAATCACAAAAATTGCACATAAAAACATAATCAGAGAAATTGTAATATAATTTGTGAAGATAGAAAATGGTAAACTGATATACCAGATTGAGTTCTAAATAGCTTGATATGTATACACTGCACATACCAAGTTCTCTCCGAATGATTGAAAATCTTTCTTCGACCAGGGGTTTGGTTAAAATATCAGCAAGTTGATACTTCGTTGGCACAAAAATCAGTTCAATCTTACCTCGTGCAACATTATCTCTCAAGAAGTGATGTCGTACGTCAATATGCTTCGTTCTTGAGTGGTTTACCGAATTTTTGTAGATATTTATGGTACTAGTATTGTCACAATGGATTGGAACCTTGTCACACTTGATTCCAAAATCACGCAGAGTTTGAATCATCCACAAAACATGAGAGCAACAGCTACCTGCTGCCAAATATTCACCTTCGGTCGTGGATAAGGCAACGGATGTTTGTTTCTTGCTTTGCCAAGATACGAGACTTTGTCCTAAGAAAGCACAAACACCGTTGGTGCTCTTCCTGTCCGTTTAAAAAGTTGCATAGTCTGCATCACTATACCCAACACGATCAAAAGTATTTGTGATAGGATAAAACAACCCAAGATTAATCGTTCCACTTAAATATCGAAATATTCTCTTAACTGCATTTAAGTGTGACTCCTTAGGCTTAGCTTGATACCTTGCATAGACACAAACATTATGCATAATGTCAGGTCTAGAAGCTGTTAGATACAATAAACTTCCAATCATACCTTGATACCGCTTAACATCAACATCTTTGCCTGTTTCATCAGGAAACAACTTTCTGTTTTGACTCATAGGTGTTGATTTCAGCTTGACATTTTCAAAAGCAAATCTTTTCAGCAAATTCTTAACATATTTAGAATGATGCACATAAATTCCAGCCTTGGATTGCTTGATTTGAAGACCCAAGAAATAGTTGAGTTCCCCCATCATGCTCATATCGTATTCGTTGTGCATACACTTGGAAAACCACTCACACATAGATTCACTAGTAGATCCAGATATTATATCATCCATATATACTTGAACAATAAGAATATCATTACCATTTTTCTTTATGAATAATGTGGGATCGATTTTACCACAAACGAATCCATTTTTAAGTAGAAACTTACTAAGCCTCTTGTACCAAGCTCTAGGTGCCTGCCTTAAGCCATATAATGCCTTCTTGAGCTTGTAAACAAAATCTGGAAATTGTTCGTGTTCAAAACTAGGAGGTTGCTTCACGTACACTACCTCTTTCAGCAAGCCGTTAAGAAAGGTACTCTTAATGTCCATTTGATATAACTTGAATTTCTTGTAGTAAGCATAAGCAAAAAACATCCTTATTGATTCCAAGCGGGCAGCAGGGGCATATGTTTGATCAAAGTCGATTCCTTCTTGTTGATTATATCCTTATGCCACGAGTATTGCTTTTTTTCTAGTAACGGTTTCGAATTCGTCCATCTTGTTCTTGAATACCCATTTTGTACCAATAATAGAGGCATCATTTGGTGGTTTGACAAGTTCCCAAACATCACACCTTTCAAATTAGTTGAGTTCTTCTTGCATGGCCACAACCCAATTTTCATCTTCTAATGCTTCCTTGACATTTTTTGGTTCCTCTTGAGCTAGAAAAGCCGCATAAGAACAGAAATTTGCTTTTCATTTCCTTATCTTGATACCGTCATTAATATTACCAATAACAAGTTCTGGAGGATGATTCCTTACTATCCTTGTAGACTTTGGCAAATTATGTTGTGAAATATCTTCGCTGTAATCTTTCTCATCTTTGATGGTGGTGATAGATCTTCTCCTTCGTAGATTGGCATTTTGCTTGTTGGTCTCTGACCTCTTGGTCCATCTAAAGTCAGTTTGGTCATCTTTTCAATTGCATCATCAACTGAAATTGGAGTAGAGTCTTGTTGAGTTTTTGTTTTAGCTTGGTGTTTTCCAGTATCAGTTTTTGTCGATGACTTATCAGCTTGCTGATTACCAGTGTTAGCATCCTGAGATAGCTTGCTATTATCACCTGAAATATCTTCCTCATCACTTGGCAGATCATTGTTAGGTTCTTGAAAAATAACATCTATAGATTCCTCAACAATATGCTTAGACAAATTATATACTCTATATGTTTTACTAGTTAAAGAGTAACCAAGAATATTGCTTCATAAGACTTAGCATCAAATTTACCATCATTACCAATCGTTTTGAGTACAAAGCACTTGGAGCCAAGTATCTTGAAGTAGCTGATGTTTGGCATCTTTTTCTTCAATAACTCATATGGAGTCTTATCCAAGATAGGTCTGATTAAAACTCTATTCAAAACATAACATGTTGTATTCACCGCTTCTGCCCAAAAGCTTCTTGGTAGCTTGCTTTCATGCAATAAGGTCCTTGTCGTTTCTTGTAATGACCTATTCTTTCTTTCCACCACACCATTTTGTTGTGGAGTTCTTAGAGCCGAGAATTCATGAGTGATTCCTCTTTCTTCACAATAAGTAATGAAGTCCTTTTGGAATTCACATCCTCGATCGCTCCTTATACCTATAAGTATAGTATCAAGTAACTTGATTAGCTTCTCAAATTCACTAAAAGCACAATCTTTAGTACGAAGAAATAATACCCATGTAAAATGAGAATAATCATCAACAATTATAAATCCATATTGTTTACCTATAATACTTTTATAAGATTCTGGACCAAATAAGTCCAAATGTAGAAGTTCCAAAGGCTTAGAAGTAGATACTATCTTCTTTGCTTTGTGAGTACTTCTAATTTGCTTGCCTAATTGGCATGCCGAACACACCTTAATTTTGACATACTTTATCTTGCGTAAACCTCTGACTAGCTTTTTCTTTGAAAGCTTGTTAAGTAAATCCATGTGAGCATGACCCAATCTTCTATGCCAAACATAAGGATCAGTGTCCACTGCAGCAAAACAACATGCTGTTTTCTGCAAATCAAAGTCCAATATATATAAATATATATATTTCCTTCCCTTCTAGCAACTAGTGGGACTTTGTTAGTACCAATAGTAATAATACACTTTTCTATACCAAATTCAACTTTATGACTATCATCATACAATTGACTAATACTGAGAAAGTTATATTTTAAGCCTTCAACATATTGAACCCTATCGATCGAGATAAGTTTATTACCAATTTTACCTTTGCCAAGAATCTGAAGAGTTTTACTATCACCAATAGTTACTCTTCCGCCCCTTTTCAACTTGAGACTCAAAAATTGTTCTTTGTCTCCACACATATGTCTAGTGCATCCGCTATCCAAGATCCAATGATTCGATTTGACTCGTGCGGCAAGACACATCTACAAAACAAACAAAACAACTTAACCTTTTGGTACCCATATTTTGTTGGGTCCAAAGTGGTTAGCAGATAATACATAAAAAAAACATTTAAATCAGATTTCTTGATCCCTTTTTGGATCACTTTGGATGAATATTTCCTTGCTTTTTGTGTTCTGCCAGCCTGATAATGGTAAGGTGTTTTCTGACCAACTTGAGCTCTGCAATTCCTTTCTAGATGTTGTTTGTTACCACATATGTTGCATATTTTCCAAGGCAATGGCATAATCGTAGGGTATGCAATGTTTACCATCGTATTTTAGAACCTTGTCCTTTTTGTTGAATTCATCCCGATTCCTTCTCTGACTAATGGCACATTTGTCTTGTTCATCATTGACTTGAGACTTTCTTCTCCCTGAACAAATGATCCCATACCCTTTTTGAGATTTTCCATTGCTTTTGTCAAGGAACCTATCTTTTCAGCTTGTTGATTTATTATTTCATCCTGCTTTGATAACCTTTCAGCTCTGTCAGATGGTTCTTCGCTTACAGATTCTTTGAGCTTGAACATCTCCAGACATTCATCTCTTGCCTCAATATCTTTCTTCAGCTCTTTGATTTCCTCAGATTGAGCTTTGTTTCTTTAAAGAAGAATCTTGTTAAAGTTTTCCAAATGACTGATTTTGGCATTTAGGTCATCAATGTCAGTGTCTTTATGAACCTGTGTAGATGTTTCTTTATCAATTCATGAATCCACCTTTGTCATCAAGTCTTGTACCATGTTTTTGAGAAAATTATTCTTCTCAGTCAGCTTGCTGTTTTCTGTCTTAAGTGAATGATATTCTTCAACAGACTCATTCTTATATTCCTGCAAGGTTAATGGTTCCAAAATAGTATTATCAGAGGACATATCAAATTTAATACCATACTCTGATCATCTTCAGAATCACTTTCGTCATAGACACCATCAGTGTTTCCTCTAAATGAATCATCATCAATTCCCATCAGAGCAAGATTGATCATTTCATCACTTGAATCTTCACTAGAAACTGAGTCATCATCACTCCACGAATTAGAGCTTTTGATTTCTTTTTGTCCTTCGAAACAACTTGCTGTTTGGGCTTTAACTTGTAGCAATCTCTTTTGTAAATGACCAGGTTTCCCGCATTCAAAGAATGTCGTATCTTTAGATTCCTTAGAAGTTCTTTTGCTGCTTGAGTATCTGTTCTTTTCCCTCTTCAGCCTGTTCTTCTTTTCGATCATTTTCTTGATCTTCCTTGATAGAAGTGCAAGCTCTTCATCAGATTCATCTTCAGATTCCAGCTTGCTGTTATCAGTATAAAGTGCCAAATTATTCATTTGTACCACAGGAGCTTGTGTAGAACTAGATTGACTCTCCTTGATCTTGCTTTCAAACATTTCTAGTTCTGCAAAAACAGCTAATTGATCAATAGTGTCGATTGTTGGTGACGATTCTAAAGCGGTCACCTTTGGTTCATAAATAAACGGTACGACATCTAAGTACTTTCAGGTTAATGTCTTCTTGAGGGATATTTTTTGCCCAATTGCTTGATTGCATTCGGATTTGTTTGAAGCCTTGCTTGACTCTCCCTAATTCTTTCACCTTCTCGAAGCTTAAAGTTACCAAACTCATTCATGAACTTACTCAATTTCACCTTCTTTAAACTTTTAGATCCTTCATGATAGAGTTCCAATGTGTCCCACATTTCTTTTGCTGATTTGCATGAAGAGACTTTATCACATTCAGTTGGACATAATCCATTCATGATAGAATTCCGAGCTTTTCCATTATAACCATACTTGATTAATTCAAGATCAGTAAGATCATCAATGTCTTTCGGCTTGCCTTCTTTTTCAAAGAATTCAAACGGACCCTTTTGGACAACTTTTAGCACAAGTGGTTCTCTGGAAAGATAGACCTCCATATGTCTTTTCCACCAATTGTAGTTTTCAGTACCAAGCAATAGAGGAGCTCGGTAATCCGATGTTCCTTTGGGATATTTGTCAGCCATTTGATCGATACTTTTCCTGTTACAGAAATATTAGTATACCAAAACTCTGATACCAATTGTAAATGCACACCTAGCGGGATAGCGGGGGGTGAATAGGTGTATATGGCTAACTAAATTCAGGTTTAACTTTTACCCGATAATGGCTTACCGTTAACAGTTTACAGTTTATAATGGCAAGCTGTTATGCAATGCAGAAAGATAAAGTGCAGAAAAATAATAAGAACACACAAAAACTTTTAGCCATGTTCGACCCCTAATCCCCTACGGTCTACGTCCCGGTCCTTTACCAACTTGGTAAGAGAATTTATTATTGATCAAAATAGTTTACAACTACAAGATACAATAATATATCACCCTTCTTCCCAGTTGCTGATAATGGCTTGCTGAAACCCTATTTCTGAACCTGCTCTCTAAGCTATATTACCATAGTACACTTCTCTAGCACTGATTCACGAAACCCTTGTTTCCCTTGCCAATAAAGAAACCGATAAAGAAAAAGAAGATTTATATTAAATTTGTGTTTTTTAAATTCTATAACATTTTAATTTTGATTATATATTTATATCCATATATTTAATAACACAAAATGAGTTATATTTTATATTATTTAGTATGATAAACGAAGAAGAGTGATAATTAATTTTAAATGATTACGTACATTAATATTAAAAAAGTTATGTAGGTACAATTCTTTTCAAAAACATTAATGTTAGCATTGACTTCGAAACATGTAAAATTAAATAAATTCATTCCACCGGATCAAACACCCTAAAAAAATTTCCAAACTACGTACCAACTTAAACTAATTCTTGATTTTTAAATTATACCAAACCAAACGGCCCATGACGTTATATCATGAATTTACTTATATTTTTGGGTAACGATGTTATATCATAATTTGATTAATTAGAGAAGTAAATATACTTTTGGTTAGGAATTAGAAGTATTAATTAGAGAAGTATTGTTTTTACTATTTTTAATAAATTGAGAAGTTCAAAAAAATTTAGTTAAATTTATATTGATAGGTGATATTCAGTATATTAATATATCCTATATTATAATACCCGAGTCTACCAAGTATAGTTAAAACCAAGTTAACCAATCAGAAAACTATGAATTATTTTAGGACCAATCAGAAATCACTTCTATATTTTAGACCAATCACGTTATAACAAA
>PHNY01287105.1:540-11085 GCA_003724115.2 Anethum foeniculum | reverse complement strand
GTCCTGTTATTGATCTTTTGGATTCCTGTGCTTCATAGTTAATATTATATTCCTGATTCTTATCCTAAGTTGAGTTATTATCCTTCTATTACATATTACATTACATTTATGCTTTACAACAATCTTCGTGATAACGCGCTTGCTCAGTTTTCCCATCTTTTGCTTGATTCACCTTGATCTTGCTGACATGTGTTGATATGTCATGATATCTTTGACTTTTTGTGCAATTAATTCCATTAAATGAGAAAATCCCACAAATCTTCTAAATGTCCTGCACAACTAATAACACACACAACCAAGTATAAAAAAGGAAAAATAATGTATTAGATAATTAAAATACTATACTAATAATATATAATAAAAATATATTATCAAATTCCCCCGTATCAAATGCCCTTGGGGCAACCCCGGCACATCAAATTCCATTCCGATCAACAACTTGGAGGTATGACTGAGTGGCTTAAGGCATTTCCAAGCTCGTCCTCGAGATTAAAGAAAAACCTAACTCACTATCGTAGGAATCACGGGTACTTTTAGGTGCACCAACTCATTAAACTCGTAAACGATCTCTAGAAGAGGAGTTTTGTCTCCTAAGGGTTTACAGAAGATATACCCATAAAATCTTTAACTACATTAACTAGTTTGCAACTCCATCTCTTACGTTCATTGGTGGCAACACAATTATATTTAGGAAAATATGTGCCAAAGACACTTATCCTAATACAAGCCCACTTGCCCCACTTAAACTTTGCCAAGACTTTCAAGGTGTGTAGTGAAATCGGTCTATGCTGTTTTAGAAGTGGATGAATCATTTTCTCTTTTTCAACCAGTATCGAACTGACTCGATCTCTATCAAAACAATTGTCTAGCCATGCCTTTTGCTTTTTCTTTTTTCTCTTTTTTTCTTCTTTTTTTGATCGACTGTGCAATGTCCATTTTCTTAGGCTTTCTGTGTTACCCATGTAGTAAGCTTTGGGTCAATGACTCCCAAACTAGATAGTCTTAGGGCATTAAGTGTTGAGACACCCCTAAGGACTTAATTACTCGAATAACAAAGGCCACAAATCAAGACTAGTCAATTTACTACTTATACCCATTATTCTTTATTCTTTTGGGCAGCTTTGTCTTCATTCTTCTTAAGCAGAGCTTCGTACTTGGCTTCCAGTTCTAGATAGGCCTTGTCCTCTTGACCTGTTTTGGCCTTTTGCACTCAGTTGCAAAATGACCAAGTTTATCACAATTAAAACATCAGATCTTCGACCTATCCACACTTCCAGTCTTTTAACCAGCTTTCTTCTCAAATTTGGATCCCTTCTTCTTGTATCCACTTCTACCAGCTGCTTTCCTGCCTCTTGTCTAAAGGGTTGACTCTTGATGAATCTTAAATTTGAAAATTTCTTGGCCATTAAGGCCATGAACTTGTTTTCCAACTTCTCAAGTTCCTCCATAGTATAAATCTCATCTTCACCCTTCTTTTCATCCACACTCATCATCCAGATCTGATTCCTCTTCATTTACCTCTTCATCTTGACCTTATTGGATGACTGAGATTTCACTTTAGTGGAGTTTCTAACCAGAGAACAAGCTGTATTGGCCATGATGCCTTGCTTGGCTTGTATTGATCTCTTTTGGAACAGCTCCGGTTTATAGGTTTTCGACACCCCATACAACACATCATAGTTTATCTTCAACAAATATCTCTCTCTTAGTGAAGATATCTTGGATTCCAGATGATCTGGGAAGTCAACAAGAACTTCATGTTCAACTCCTCGGTTCCATAGCACTTTCCATGGAGTTTAAGATCATTTATCAATCTATTGAATCTCTCAAAAACATCAGTGATGCTTTCATTTGGCTTCGCCATGAACGCCTCATACTGTGAAAGAAGTATTTGTTTCTTGTTTTCTCTAACCTTCTCATTTTCTTCGCACAGAAACTCTATGTGAGCCCACATAGCCTTAGCACTACTATAATAAGCAATAGTACCAAACATGTGCATATCCATAGAATCAATAATGATGAGTTGCAGGAATCCATCCAGACCTACTTTATCTTTCTCAGTTTCAGTGTAGCTTGCTGGATCCTTGGCTACCCATCTTCCTGGTATGACTTTGTTCCTTCAGTAGTCTCAGGAACCTCCATTTGAGGGACAAACGAACCAAAATTTAGAATATTCACATACAAAGGGTTTGAGGCTTTGATGTACAACATCATCTTCTTCTTCCACAGTGCATAATTATCTCTGTCAAATTTGGGGATCTTTATACTGCTCAGCTTTTGAGAACTCATATTGATATTTCACTGTATATTCGTCTACAGCATGCTCTAATACCAGTTGTTAGAAACAAGGTCCTCAAAACAACTAGGCAGGGGGTGAATGACTAGTTATCAATTTCTTTTCGATTTGGAAGCTTTACAATAATATCTACTGATCAGTAAATAAACAATACGAGCAACACAAGATATTAATTCAATTTACTTTATATTAATAAAGCAAATTGCTACTATAGCTCGAAGATAAATCAATGATGATTTATCTTAGTTTCTCTTAAGAACGAATTCTCAAGTTTGCTTACAAAGAAGAAAGGGAAAACACAATACAAAATTATCTCTCTCTCTCTCTCTTCTACTCACTAAGATAACATGTGCACTAATATATATTACATCTCATAAGCTGTACACAAACAAATTCAGTGAGCTGTGTCTTGCCAATACAAAAAAGGCACGTTACCCCTTGCATGGGCCTCTTGTCATTCTCTTACCACATTCCCGTATTCTTAGCAGTGTATCTCCTTTTCTTCCTCTCCAAGTTTTGCTGTAGATTTGACATCTGTCCATGGACCACCTCCATGTACTAGCTGCTGCAGTGATTGTTCCCCTTAACTTCTGAATTATACCTCTGTTTGTCTTGTAGTAGAATTTCCCAGCTGAGAATATCGTGAACGCGGATATTTTCTTGACTACACTATACTTATATCGCAATATAGTGCAGGCTTTAGACTTCACGGTATATGGACTTCATGATATAGTCTAAATGCTGATTTTGAAATATAGTAGACTTCATGAATCTTCAACTATGCGATATAGCATTGTACCACTTCACTATGTAGCTCTTCTAGACTTCACTATATTTGACTTGGAGTGTCTTCTGCATCTTTATTCAACTGTTCTCCATTCTGTTGCTTGAGCAATCTTTAATTGCACTTCTTCCGGAAATATTTATTTCAGACTAATATTTACAGAATGTTACACTGATAACTCCTAAACTCATTATCGTCATTGAGCAATCCAGAAGTAATTACATAATACAAGTGACAAGACAAGTATTATGGGAACCTATCACTAATCCAAATGGTAGAATCCATTTGTCCATGTAAAATAACATTGTCACCTGAGTAGGCTTATTATGATGGTATAAACCTGTCATGTGCCTAACAAGTTACAATTTACATTGTCTACAAAGCCTCAGACAACAAATTCGAACCTTTTTCTGATGCGCGTGTCACACGGCATCGCCATACTCAACAAAAATTTAAGGCTTTAGACAACGGTAGAAACACGTCGTGTCATTCGATTTTTCTTGTACTGTTTGGGTTTTCAATCCAAACAACACAAGCATCAGTCCCATAATTCGATTATACCATCTGCTAACACCACTAATCAACAACTCGTCTTCTCCAATGAGAAAGAGCGAAAAACTGGCGAAAACCCAAACCATATAAAAAGTTAACCAAAATTCACGATTCTGATACCAAAATGAAGCCAATAACACCTATAATCTATTCATGTAATTATAATATAAACCACATCATGTTTGAGCTAAAAAATTCAAAAATAAAAATGACCAAAATTGAGAAACTCGACTTTGACATTCCAGCAGTAAAAACGGACTAGAAATTAGCATGAATCGATTCTACAAATCACGGTGAAGCCTATTTTAGCGTCAAAACAACCGGAAAAACAACACATAAGGGAGACCTAAATTTGACAATTATCGACGAAGAACAAAGTGTCAAAATAGTCAACCTTATACGATGATTCTATTACGAATAGAAAGGGCTTGAAACAAGCTTTGATTTGATACCAAGATTGCCCAAAACGGATGTCTAGAACTCCCAAAATCAATCGATGAAGATCAAGAAAAGATTTCACCCCAAAATTATATCCTGATTTTCATGATAATTATCTGCTAAATTATGATTTTTATGAAAAATAAAAAATTATATTTTTCTATTTATACTTATGGAAAAATAATACCCGAAAAATTATTTAACATTTTTTTATCTAGTATTTAAAATAAATAGCCCGAAAATAATAATTTACGGGAAAAAGGTTTAAAAATATTATTTTTAATTAAATATGAAAATTGTACTAAAATTGCCCAAATATTATGAGTATTCCAAAAATATGAAAATATAGAATATTGAAAAGATCCTTGATTTTATAAAAATAAAAATACGAATTTGGTAAGCTTTGACGTCTTAGTAGGAATCTGGTCCGATAATTTTTACTAAACCAAAATATTTTCCAAATTAAAAAGAACTCTGGAAAATAATTATAAAATATACCAACTCATGCCAAACAAGACAGAACACGTAACACATAATGTACGCTATTATAAACGAGTCCAACTAACATATAACTTCATACAAATGCATTTTTAGTACGAAAAAAATATCCAAAAAAATATTCAGGTCTTTACGGAACCGCAAATAATATCTACCACATAAAATTTTATGGTAAAAAACATTCTAAATTAAAATAAACACGTAATATTACATTTAATATACCATAAAATATTCATAAAATTTCCCGGATATTGCAAGTATCCTTCACGAAGAAAAATTAATATAGTTAATTTATCAGTTATATTTAATGAATTAGTAGGATTCATACAGATAATATGAAAATGATTTTTATTATTACTTATTTTATACCGACTTAATAAATTTTCAACTTACAAAGTCGTACCATAAAAAAGATTGAATTAGTAAAAGATTAATATATAATGACTAATCATTTTCATTTAATGAAATAAATACTCCATTATTTTTTAATTGATTAAATAAGATTTAATTAAATAGAAATTAATTATATTAATTCTTAATGTTACTAGCAAGTATTTTAATTTAATAAATTAAAAAAAGTAAGAGAATTATTTCTAAAGAGTTTAAAATAATTATTGCTTAAAAGAGTTTTAATTATTAATTTACATTTTAGTGAGATTTATTAAATTATAAGGTTAATAGTTATATCATTATATGAGAAAAATTCAGTAAATTTCCGTCTCATACTTGCTCTCGAATACTGCAGCTATGAACTGATGTCATAATAAGGAACCTGTATCTTAGGAACTTCTTGTTAGGAACCTGTACATGTACATGTAACAAAAATATTAGCTTAGTGAACCTCATAGAGGTTCCCTTACCTGGATGAACCCGTCCAACCATGTTGTTAGGCTGTTGTAGACTTCTATGGAGGAAGGAATCTGCTCTTCGAGTCACCTGCTTGCCTACAGGTTCATGTGAAACCTCTTGAATTCCTGAAACCTCTCTCAAGACCTCTATATTCTGAATGTCTTACTATATTTCTTATTTATCTCATCATCATGGCCTATCATCTAGCCTATTATTGTGAGAGGATTTGGGACAAGACTTATTAAGGTTGTTGCTGAAATAGCGAACGAATCGTGGAGATTCTGGCCTGAAATCGGGGTTTCGAGCAGTAGCAGCGCGGGCTTCAACTGCCGGAATCGGGTGCTGTTTATGGCTATTTTTGGACAAAATGATATTTTCTTAAGATTAAACGTGTTGATACTAGATAGAAATGATAACTTCAACAATTTATTGGTTTGCAAGGATTCCGAGTGGTGGTGACAGCGGAGTAATTCCTACTCGACCGCGGGGGTGCTCAGAATTGTGTGATAGGAGCTCCACCTTGTTTTTGGTAGAGAAAGTGAGTGTCCCCACGCGGCCGAGTAGGAATTTGGATTAAAATCAGTTACAAATGTTAATATGAATTGGATCTTTGAGCCTAATGGGCCTAAATCTAGCCCATAGAGATTTTGAGTACAACTTCTGCTTATAAATATATTGTTATAAACCCTACAAACCTCATAAGTTCTACACAATTTTTCAGAAAAAGGTTCTAGAAGAGCCAACCCTAATTCTCTCTCAATTCCCACCTTGATTTTGATCGCTTCTATTGATGGATATCTTTAGAGTGCTTCACATACTGAGCTTCAATTTCTAAGAGTCCTTATTCATCATCTGAATTGCTTTTCAAGGTTAAAATTTGATCTTGTATCTATCTCAGTTATTCATTTGTGTATTATATGCTTTAATATAGAAATAAATATTATTTGCGCTCTCATATATGCAATAAAACCCATCAATTTTGATATTCTCTTGTTAACAAGCCAAAACAAGTCATGCTTTACCCGATAACTTCTTATTTTGGTATGTAAGTATAATTTGCATCCTAAAATATATGCACTAAATAAATCACCAATATTGCAATAAATTTTTTACCATTCATATGTTGATTTAACATTTGTAATTGAAATTAATCCAATTTACATCAAAATTTTGTATTTGATATTATGGTTTAATAATTATTACTAATTTACTATCTTATTATTTTATATATGCGACCCATATTAATCGAAAAAATATTTCTAATGTATTTTATCTAAAATACATTTGCAGAAGTCACACCAAAGAAAATATGAAAGAGAACAATAAACGTGAAGGGAATAACTCAGGACCAACTGAAGAGCCATGTTTAGGTGCTTTGCTAATGGAATAGTACTATAGTCCATGTATTTAAACTGATTAGTACGACTTTGGTTCATTTGCATTTGTATTGCTATTTCTATCATATTCTAATATGTTTTGAAAATTTAATAATATCTTATAAATATAATATGATGATGTCTATTCAGTAGATAATTCAGATCAGATTTGTAAGATATTTATTCAAATAAAGTAAGGAATTATTTAAAGTATCTAAAATAATCAGGTGCAAGTGTGATTGGCTTTTTTTTTTTTTTTTGCAGAAAATGTGAAACAAAATCTTGTACAATCTATTTGCAGAGGAAAACATGGGTCCTGGTAAGTATTCCTTCTAAATTTCATTTAATTAAGAAAATAATTCTAATTTTCTGTGATCTTTTTAATAGTTATAATTTTTATTATTTGTAGAACAGTTTCTCGTATAAATCAAAATCTTTTTTATATGTTCTAATATTGTGGGAAGTTATGTAAATTGAAGATTTAAAAAAAGATTGAGTAAATTAGTTTTGACTATAATTTTTTATGACCGGACTTTCAAAAAAAAAATATAATAAAAACAAAGGATATTGACATAATTTGTGAATCTTCTTTTGTTATATTGCAAAGAATCGAGGTAACACAACTACCGATGCTCCATAACTTGTAGAAGATGATGAGGTATATTAGCAGTTTACCCCAAATCATGAATCTCTCAGTGACGAACCTAAAAGATTATACATGAGTTATAAGGTTCGCTATATTTTTTAGCAAAAATATAATACTATTTTTGGCTCAGGATATTGCAATCTATGACAATATAAAAAAAAAGACATTTCTCAATGAATATGTAGACTATAAATAATAGCCAAAACAGTATGATTATACTAGTAGTGGACTTTCTTGCTGTTTGAAATTTTATCTACCGGCTACTTTACAACCTCAAAATGATAATGTAGATACTGAGATAAGACTAGACGAGGACCCTCTTAGTAGTTAGTACTTTAAGTTTTTTGATTTGTAACCTAATTCTCAAACTTTGAATGATAATGCAGATGTTGGGTTTACATTGTTCGATGGTCTTTTAGTAGTTTGCACTCTCAAGTCTTGATTTACCGGCTAATACATAAACTCAAAATGACAATGTAGTTGCTGGGGCGCACTGGTTGATGACCCCTTTAGTAATTTTAAATTTATAGATTTTGATTGGAATCTGAATAACAACCAAGATTTTGGTTTCTATAGTGATACGAACTTTGTGAAATTGTCAGCATAAAATTGCTAACAAGGTACATCCTCGTCATTGCAAATCAAAACTCTTGGTTGTCATTCAAAGCCCTAAAAAAATTCTGTAAATTAAGAATTGCTAAAAGGATCATCGCCTAGTGCTCTCACGGTATTGTCATTTGGAGTTGATGTATTAGCCGGAAAATCAAGATCTTCAAAGTTTAAACTGCTAATGGGGTCCTCGACAGTAATATCTCATCATTTGCACTACCATTTTGAATTGGAGAATTAGATGACAAATTAGTACCTCAAAAGTTCAAACTACTAAAAGGGTCTTCGACCAGTGCAATCATAGAATCTGCATTGTCATTATAAGTTTCTGAATTAACTAGAAATCAAAATCTTCAAAGTTCAAAACAGAAGACAGGTCCTCGACCGGTGCAATCATATTATTTTGGATGGTAATGGAAATTTAAAACCGATTTATATTTTCAGTGTCTGAATTATCATAAACAAAAAATAGTCATAAATTTTTGTTAAAGTAGCTTAGCACCTCACAATTCCTATGCAATCTTTTAGGTTCGTCGATGGAGATTCATAATTTGACGTAAAGTTCCAGCATACGTCATCATCTTATAATTGTGAAGCATCAATACTTCTGTTATCTTGATTGTCTTGTGCATAAAACATTCACTTCACCATAAACAGCCTAGGCTTACTAAAAAAAATTGTTACACTAGGGGGTCAAAATGTTACTAATTGACCCATTTAATGACTAATATAACATAAAATTTATGTTAGGTATTTTTATCATAACTTAGGGTACCTAAGCTAACATATTTCTCCCCAAGGTAACATGCAATTTTATGTTACCATAAGAGTTTTATCTAATATAACATAGGCCTACTGCAACATGAATATATGTTACCTTAGAGTGTTCCAAATTTTTTACATAGGTGCGCCTAATGGGGGCCCCACAGGTGTGGCCCACTTTTACTAGTATCATATTTGTACCTAGGATAACATTTTAACAAGCTACTATAATATTTGTACCTAGGCTATTGGAACATTTCTAGCTAAAGTAGCACCGGGTTTTTGGCTAAGGTAACCTAAAAATACAATGTTAGAGGAAGAGTTACCACGCCATTAGCTCCCATTTTTTAGTATAATCATGTACGTAGTACGGACATTGCTAGTTTATTATAATATGTCATGAAATTATTGAATCGGATGACTAAAACGTGGTTAAGTTCCCAGAAGTAACCTTGGTTATTTGACAAGACTTATAGGTGGACAAGACGTGCCAGGGATCTCTGACATTCGAGCATTTTATAATTCTGAATTTTTTTTTGTTCTTAAATTTATTAAATGTGTAACATATATATGTATATTTTCAATTTCAGACTTTGCGGCGGAGTTTCTCGAACAATTTACTCATGCTTTAATGCACAATTATACACACATTTTATTTAGGCATACTTCCGATATTTTGGTTGATAAATAACTATACTTATTACTGTTGTGATCACAGTTCACACCGCACAATCCACATGTATTCATATATTTTTCGATCATAATAATTATTTTTAAAATTTAATAATTATAGTTAAAAATAGGTAAACACACACTTTTATTCAAATTATTTCTTTCATATTATTAAAGTCTAAGATTTTAATCTCATGAAGTTTATCACAACTTAATCTATTTATAGTTATTTTGAAATACTAAATAGTTCATTTCCATATTATTGTAACTCAAATTATTTTCTGATAGACAAGTTCTGTATTGGGCGTGGGTCTCAAACAAAATGGTTCAGTAGTTTCTGACATGTACATACATGTTTTATATGTACAACTGTGCAAAATTAAAGACACATGCGTGTTTATCTGTTCTACTAATTATTTACAAATCACTAAAATTCTAACAGCTATCCCATGCTTTGTTTAGTTTCGAGTAAAAGTGGGTACATGCAAATCATATCATTATCTAATTTCAATTTGAAATTTGTGCTATCAAAATTTTCTCAACTCCCTTATTCTCTTTACTCATACTATACTAAAGAATCTTTTCAAAATCATTTTTATGGTGCTAATTTCGTCCCAAAACAACTTTGCTGCTATTCTCACTAAGGAAGGGGTACCTGCTAATTTTCACTTCATTCAAGATTTTCTGGTTGTAAGTGATGTGGCTTTTGCATTGACTAATCCAAAAGAAATATCTTTAAGGGCTGTTTTGTAGATTTAGAGGACTGGTGTATACTCTGTTGGAGTAGCAAATCAGGCTTGAGGAATCACTTTTATGCATTAAGATGAACCCACATATACCACACCAAGGGTTGTCTGTGAAGCCCTAAATATCCATGTTTACACAGCCTATGATATTTTCAATCCTGATGACATAATCAAGGGTGATATATTCTGATGAATTGACCAGGCTGGGTAAACTCACAAGACCAAAAATTAGGAGAGATTGGAATGTTGCCCAGTAAGAATACAACTGTTTAAGGGGGGTTGGATACAATTGTATAGATGTTTAGAAACAAGTATGA
>PHNY01287097.1:5146-20159 GCA_003724115.2 Anethum foeniculum | reverse complement strand
GCGGGACATGCTTTTCGGAGACTATTAATCTCACAACACATCTGTCAAGATTAACAGTCATGTAATTAACAATTTATACGCATTTTGAACATATCCGTGTTTTGCACGGGCTAAATAGCTAATTATAATAAAAGATTTTACTTCCCTATTGTATTTCAGTAAAACATAATAAGAAACCTCAGAAATTAATTCCTCAACGCGTTTCATTCAAACTTAACTGCATGCAACCGGCCCGACTTCTAATAATAACCCCACCCCAATTTATTAAGAGAAATGAAATTTATTAATTCCTGGTAGTCAATTGTTAAAGGGTTTTTTTATTATGTGTCCATTGACATGTCGTAAACGTGAAAATTTATAATTTTGGACCATTTTGATTGGTGAAATTTTTGTGAATGCAGGAAGATCCACCACTATTATAAAAAATAATCAATCAAAATGACTCAAAATTATAAATTTTCGCACTTATAGTGTGTTAGGGGCACATGGTAGAAAAAACGATAGCTAAGAGCAGTCACTATAGTCAAGTCCTAATTTCCTAGCTAGAAAGTAAAAGCATATAATCAAATCAACAAGAACCATGATTTGAAATATAAATGCCCTCTCTTTAGTGACACTGAGGTAAGTCCTTGTTTCACGGTTTTGACCCAACAGAACAAGAGTCTTCAAAATCATGGGATTAAAATATAGGAATAAAACTTAAAAGGACAACTAAAATATAGAATACCAAAATTCTTAAAGAGATAATTAATTACTAATTTCCTTCTCCAACTCTAATCTTAATATTTTCTAAAATAATTTGTTTCTATTGTTAATTAACCAGTCACTATAAACGTGAAAGGTTTCAACATTGGCCCTGTTTGGCAAATTTTATTTCTGAAAATAAGTTACTTATTTTCAGAAAAAGTACTTGTATATGTATTTTTTCTGAAAATAAGTAACTTATTTTTCATTTTGAAAATAAGATTTGATTTTCAATTCTCACAATAAATATTTATATTTGAAAAAAAATTTAAAATTTAAAATTTTAAAAAAAAAAAGTAACTTATAAGTGGAAAGCAGTTTTGCCAAACAGGGCCATTATGTTGTGTTATAACAAATTCATCGACAAATTTATTTTTTTGCTTTAAAATTCCTAAAATTTAAGAATGTCAGAAATGCTATTTTATATTTAACACCTATTGCGAACGTAAATTTTGTTTTTGTAAATCAATCAATCAATCAATAGTACCGGGTCGAACTTAGGAGTGATATTTGTCCCTGTATGCTAGAGTTTTTTCTTCCAGTTGAGATGACCCCAAAGCAAAGTCAAGTAAATAGAAACATAAAAAGAGGAGTTGACGGTTTGGAGGTTTATGTACAAGAGCTTAAATATCTTGCTATGAAAGGTTAAAGTAAGGTTTGGTATACATGGAGTCATGGAGAAGCAATTCAACTTAATAATATTTAGTAACATAAACTTCTATAAAGATATACACACAGCAAGTTTACCGATACCTTCATTGTTTTAGATTTTAATTTAAAATATTATGTACTCCGGAGACAGCGGCTATTAATACTCAAACAGTCTCAAACTTCATATATTAAATCTCTATAAAAAATACAAGTATACATAAAAATAGATAAACAAATAGTACTAGCATAAAACAGATGCAAGGAGCCAGTGTTAGTCTGTAAAATAATTATAGAAGCACTGTTGTGTCTAGGTACAAGTAGTAAACTGGTCCAGACTTCAAAGATTCATATATATATTTCTACTCTAATTCTAATATTCATAAGAAGGTTCCAGGTATCAAGGGTCAAGATCATGTGCCTCGACCCTTAAGATAAGGGATACCCAGAATTCCCCATTTCCTCTCTCTCTCTCTTCTCTCTCTCTCTCTCTCTCGTTTATATTCTCCCTCCCTCATCTTACTTGAAAAGAATTTGTAAAGCAGCTACAATATTTGCATGGCCTTATATACTTGATCAAGTCCATCTCTAGGCAATGTTCAGGTTACAATAATTCACACACACATACACATTGATGTTTATGATCCTTTGCTAGATGAGTTGGTGGACAATGGAAGTCTCTGCTGAAATTGAAAAAATTCCGACAATCGACACAGAAACAAGAAGCTGTGCTACAACAAAGAATAAAAGACACATCATGGCAACATCAAGAAGAATCAACATTTTTGTCCTACTGGTCATTTTAATTTTTGGTCAGCTGTGCACAACTTCTTCAGCCAAGCATGTTAACTCTGGTCCATCTAGTTGGACTTTGTCAAGGAAAGCTCGGGGTTTTCGAACAGTATCAGTTCATGCAGCTGCCACTTTAAGTCCATCTCAGTTAGAAGCTGTTTATTCTAATGATAAGAGACTCATCCACACAGGTCCAAATCCTCTTCACAATTAGCCATCTATCACTCTATCTATCGATCGACTTACGAAGGGAGGAACCATATAAGAAATGCTTGTGCAGTTTAGTCCTCAAACATATGAGCTTAGTTTTGCTACTATTAATTCTACAATTCAACTAGAAAGGATCCCTTCAAGTTGTTTCTGGTATGAGAACTACTCTTTCCTCTGAGATAGAATTAATGGCAGCAAAATATTAGCTTTTACAGACATGCTTTAATAAGGTCATGGGCAGCTGCAGGAGCAAAGGCAAGTGAAAAAGGAAAGGAGATAGTAATAGTAAGAGCAAAGGTAGCTATTAGTGTTAATGCTGTTGTTTCTTTTTGCAGTCTTTTTTATTCTGTTGTTAGAATTTATTGTATTTGCTTTGTTGATTGAATTGTTCTGGACTGTACTTACATCTATATGTTTTGTAGCATCCTGTATTATATATTCTGGTATTATCAATTCAGCACCCCCTGTGTATAGGTTAATGTACATTATTTATGTATGAATTATGAACCTTTCTAAAACATCTACTATGATATTTTGGTCATCTTGGTCCGGCAATATCTTCATCGCTCTCTTTACAGGAGTGCGAGTGTGAGTGAGTATGAAAAAAAAAATTTGTACTAAACACTGACTTATTACAGAGAGAGCCTGAGAGGGAAGAATCTGACTTGTCATTATAAAACTTTTAGGTGAATGGATTAAAATCTCGTGAGCATGTAAGTTGCTGTCTTTTATCACTCTCTCCTCTGTTGACTATCAAAAGTTGTTTTACCAGGCTTAGTACCAAAAGGGATTAAAAGCAAAGTAAAATGAAGTCAAAATATGGTAAAATTTATATATAGACCATGGAACACATGTAGATTAGGGTTGCAGTTTAGCCTTTTTGCATTGTGCTATTATTAGATTTAGCCTTTTTGCATTGTGCTATTATTAGATCCTCTTGTTCCGTACATTGGAAGATCTATGATATGACTATACTGACACTAATACATGTTAATGGTAAATTTAAAACCACCGAGTACTAATTACTCCAACTAAAAAATTTACAGTTTTTTCCTATACTATTCAGTCTTGTACTGGGAGGGACTGGGACTATGTACATTGGTCTTCTACTGATCTGTCTTCGAAATATGTTAAACTACCAAATTTACGGCTTCGTAAGAACTCAAAGTTTAAATTTAGGGCATTGTCAAACATGTAAATTTAAGCTTCGTAAAAAATCAAAATTCACATAAGGGGTACAGTCAAACATGTAAATTTTTGTCATCAACATTATACAGGGTTGTTATTTTGCGAACATTTCTTAGAAATTTTTGATGCCTCGTTGCGAACATTTCTTAGAAATTTTTGATGCCTCGTTCTTACATTAGTGCTGAGGACTGCTTAAACTATGAATGACTTGTTACAAGCTGGTTCAAGTAACATTCGAACTTTCAAATAGCAAAAAAGAAAAAAACAAAGGAAATTCCAAATTCCAAACTTTCTTTTGGGAAGAATGAAGATAATATTTAAAGAACCCTACATTTATTGTGCAATGACATTCTGGAAACCCCCACCACCTCTGTTTCTATTGTCATTGAGAATTGATAAAAAGAAAACAAAAGCTGCAAAAGCATCAGAACTTAAATTTGATTAATACAGAAGTTTCTGCAAAATGATCACCAAAACTTACATTGTCTATCTTAACATGGTCATTTCACACATCAGAATCAAGTAAGTAGTATCCTATCAAGGTAAACAAGATTTCAAAACTGTGATTCATTAGAGGCATTGAGACGGTTGGTCTCAGCTTTAATAATTTGGCTGGTGGGCTCTTGTATTGATTATTCCTTCAAGGCCTCTCATTATCTAATTTACTCAGACTTAAATGCCTCTATTTTTTCAAGAGGGATGCCTGTCTCACCAAGCCAGCACGCATTCTCAAGGTTAAGACATTGCCGACTTCAAATTGCATCGATTACATCAACTTAATTTTTTGTTGAATGAGTCAAATGATGCTTAACTGTCATTTCCACAATCTTTTGTACACTAGGTGCCAAACATTTGTTAAAACCTTCCTTATTAGGGTTGCTTTGAATTACTATTGATTTGCCATTTGAGCCCATGAAAAGTAAGCCAACTTTATATTTTTAACAGATTGTAATTTCGGGTTGTGTGTTGTGTTCATTTTAATAAACGTATCAAATGTTGTGTCGTTTTACAGTTTGTTCAAAATTGATTAAAAAAGATAAATATAAATGTATCACTTTGAGTGTGTGTGTGCGCGCATGTGTTCTTCTGTCATTTTAATATGGGTTGCATATCAAGGTCAGAAGATTTTAGCAGGATTTAAGATCCTTCTTTAGATCTAGATCATGAGTTCTTCCTTCATAAAGAAATAATTTCAAACATGGATATTAGCAAGTATCAAAAGGTTATTATTTAGAGACCTACTAATACAGAGAGTAGTAGGTCTGAAACAGACAGAAAAGGTCTGAGTTTGAAAGTCAACTACTCAAAGATTTGATAAACTGGCAGAAAAAAGATGTTTTTTTAGTCCAATAGGCAGCTGAAGTGGCTATACTATTTTGGACATGACAATCTTCTATGGTTGGTTATAGGGGAATAGCATATACTACAAATAATGCTATACACACATTTTTTGGGTCTAATGTCACCTATTTGCATAACAAAGACTATGCCCTCAAGGTGAGATCTAGAAAGTAAATTAAACAGAACCTTCTTTAGCAGGGATTATTTAGACACAAAGACTATAGAATTATTGGATTATTCGGAGCTGGTCCTTGGAAAAGAAAGGAAAGCAAGTGTTTTAAATTATAAATTCTAAAAGAATCTTAGAGAGAGTGACTATTTGACAGTGTATTCTATTGCTGAAGCATGAAGGACATTTAGATCTTTATTTTGTGAATGAAGATAAGTTTTTTTCCGAAAAAATGAATGTTTGCCTGCAACTGTAAGCACATATAAATGTTCTTTAAAGAAGGGTGATGAGGTGCAACTACCTCTAGAAACTTAAGTCTATTGCTTCCATCTACCCACCCAAGTCTGTACTCTGTAGTGAAAGAGCTTTATCAGAATTACTGCATACTTTCATAGCAGCACGTTGAAGATTATCTGCATTCAGTTTATAGCAAAATTACCATTACCATTTAGGAATGCCGAATGTATAATGAAAGTAGTATGTGTAAAAGGTCCCACTATTGGTTCACAGCCTGGTCCTGAAGGCTAAATTTATCGCTATATCAACCACTCAAACACGATATTAATTTAATGTTAATGAATATATGTCACATTCATGATTAATCATTCTACTTGATGCTTTGCATCTGTTGGGTGGTTGGTTTTATGCAGAATGAATTAAAGGAGGTGCCATTTAAAATTTCTTTCACAAGAGAGCAATGGTCCTTGAGAATGTCATCAGCTGAGCAGTATATATCGAGTTCAAGACAGAGTTTGACATACCAAGGAGCATCAATATATTACTGGACCATTCACATATTTCAGTTACACAATTGTGAGAGAGACAAACTTTTGTTATTCTCCCTCTCTTTATCCTTTCAAAGAGTACTCTTAAGTTTTAAGACAGCTTACTAGTTATTTATTGCAATGCTCAAAGAGATTGCATTATGCGAACGAGAGGTTCCAAATGAATTGATAAGAAACCTTGAAAAGAAATTAGATCAACATATATTGAAAGGCTTTGCAAAGAAAAAAAAAGAGGTGCTTTTGTAATACAACGATTAAAAGATCTTCATAGACACTGGTAAATAATTCAATTACACAATGTGGTAAAGTATTAACCTGAACTGAAATCCTAAGTATTCAGAGATGCCACTTGCCATGGACATGTAGTATCATATCTTTGCCCTGAAAATAGATGAACTGAAATCCTAAGTATTCAGAGATGCCACTTGCCATGGACATGTAGTATCATATCTTTGCCCTGCAAATAGATGAATATCCTACAAATATAGCAAAATCAATATATCGAATCCATTGGAAATATTTATCTGACAGATACTAGCGTATTCTAGATGGAAATTTCCATACCATTGATGGGCTTTCCACATAGTCATCTATATCATAATTATCATTTATGAATAATGATAATAACAATGTGCATAAATTTTAATTCCCTAATCTGACAACTGCTTTGCTGGAGTAGCAATGAAACATGAACAATTGAACTTGCATCAACTGTAAACTGGAGAAAATGTAACTAATGTCACAAAAATTGGAAAAGGGATATATGTATGAAGCCTTAATTCTTGATCCTAAATTGATTAGTATATATAATGTAAATCAATCCTAAGTATCATGATTGGCGATAGGCCGATAGCCGATAAGCAATTTGACGATGATATAGCATGTGTAATAGTGTAATAGGTGACAATCTGTCCAAGAAGTATAAGATCAGATATTAAGCTACATCCAGTCAAGATTCATTTACAAATCTTCAAGATTAAACAGATGGTTCAAATAAATGCCACAGAAGTAGTTGATCACTCTAGTAGCTTCTATAGTGTTTCTTTTATTGCTATGAATTTTTTCTCAGATAGTTTAAATTAATGCCAGATTTAAGAACTTCAGTTATGTTCTGATTACAAATAAGTGAGTGCAGTCAAATGAGAATCCTGATCATATATGAGGGAAATGATGTCAAAACATACCTGAGGGCCTTACTGTGCACTTCTTATTCTGTTTCCAACTAATGTGAAACCCCTTCTGGAAGTATTATATAGACTGGACAGATGAAATGCTGTTAACACAGAACTCTGAATCAGGTAAAAAGAAGTGCAACAAACGATGCAGATCAGTTGAGATAAAATAAAGTACCGTCATCTTAACAGCTGATTTGAGTCAACTTCTTTCCACCCAGTAAAGAATGTAATCAAGAGCAACAATTCTTCTATTTATAAGGGATGGTAGAGTTCATTCTTGTTCCATGCGGAGTCCATCATTTATCATACTGCCCAATAATTTTATGTAATCCTGTATACAAAGCATATATCAACTCATTCGACCAACGTATATAGTTTATGTCACCCTAAGATAATATAATAATATGTCATCAATCTTAGACTAACTCAAACAGCTTTTCTTCAAACTTCTGTTGCCTTTGGAGTAACACATAATATAAAAAATACATCACCATTGGAAAACTCGGAGAAGGGTGCATTATTCAATTAAATCACCAAAAATCATTGCAGGAACAAAATCCATGTTTGAAATGGTGAAAACGACTCTTATCTCTCAGGATGATCTCCCTCATGGTCATTTTTGAGATCATTTTAGAGAAAGTATGGCAGTCATCACATGTCCTCAAATTCTTCATCACTCTGATAGGCATCTGACCTTCTATATTGATAAGACCAAATACAATAGCAAGCTTTTCACTGTGAGTGCTAAGTGTTTCTTCTCGTTCCTCCATGTCAACATCATGTAATATAGAATCAGCCTTTGGGCTATAACCCCAAGTTTTTAGCTTTTCAATTAGTTCCTTCAATTTTTTGTATATTCTTGCCGTTTGTGGATGCCATCTATCTCCTGCATATAGAATATGAATTTCGCCGTTATACTCAATTGAGCTATAAGCAGCCACTTTCTTCACACCTTTTTTACGCATTGTGTGCCTAACTTTTGCAACACACTTCCACCTCCCTGCAGCTGCATACATGTTTGACAATAAAACGTGATATGATGCAATATCAGGCGATAATTCAAATAGCATGTCCGCGGCATGCTGCCCTAAATCAATATTGTGATAAATTGCACAGGCACCTAAGAGAGTTGCCCAAACTCCTGCATCTGGCTCAATTGGCATGCTTCTAATAAAATTATAAGCCTCTTCAAGGTGTCCTGACCGGCCAAGAAGGTCCACCATACACGCATAGTGTTCTTTTCTAGGTTTCAAGTTACAGTCATCCGAGTACATCATGTAATTGAAATAATTCCATCCTTCCCTCACTAGTCCAGCATGGCTACAGGCACAAAGAACAGCAAGAAAGGTGACACTATTTGGCTGGACCCCTTCATATTGCATCCTGGAGAACAATTTCAGTGCTCTGCCACTTTCCCCATTCATAGCATAACCCCCAATCATAGTACTCCACGAAATGACATTCCTATAGGGCATTCTATTAAAGAGCTCAAAAGCCATTTCCATACATCCACATTTTACATAAACATCTAACCTTGCATTATCAACCATCACATTGCCTGTAACCGTTCCTTCTCCTCTTCCAAAATCATAAATTTCCAGCGCAGCCTCCAAGCACCCCAATTGTGAACACGCTGATAGAGCACTCACAATTGTCACACTATCCGGACTAATCCCCCCAACACGCAATTCATGAAACAACCTCAAAGCATCCACTGCATAACCATTTTGAGCATAAGCCGAAATAAGAGCATTCCAAGCAACTAAATCCTTATCAACCATACTAAAAAACAACTTCTCCGCAGCCTCCAATTCCCCAAACTTAACATACATTATCATCAACTCAGTCCTCACCATAGCAATAAACTCCAACCCATATTTCAAAACAACAACATGAACTGCAGCACCAACCCAAGCATCCCAAAACTCACCACAAGCCTTAACAACATACGGGAACGTAAACGGGTCAGGACGAACACCAAGAACATGCATATCTCTATAAACTCCCACAGCTTGACAATGTATATTATATTTAACATACCCTTTTATCAACGTGTTCCATAAGTAAGCTCGTGGCTTGTGCAATTCATCAAACAGTTTGCGTGCATAGGACATGTCACCAAGAACTATGAAATTTTCGAGTAGTTTAGTAATTAAACTGTTTTTGATTGACAACCCTGTTGTTAAAATTAGTGCATGAACTTGCATGAGTTGATTTGGACACGAAGAGTGAGCTTGTAACAGAGAATCTAATGCATGTTTTGTCAATGGAAACAACCGGGTCAAATGTGACCCGGAATGTGTAGTTCTTAGTAGCATGCCTTGTTGCATATCATCATATGCATGGGCGTAAGATAGATTTGAATATAAGTTGATACATACAAAGATCAACAATACTGAAAGTCCTAAGCCAAAAAGCAGAGATTATTTAAAAAAAAAAACAAAAACAAAGTTGAAGAAAAAATAATAATTTAGGGGGAAGGTAGAAGCCTAATTAAACCTTGAATTATTTTTATTCAGTAAATATGAATTTTTCTAACATACTTGGAACATTTTTTCATAAAAAAAGGCAATTATATTTAAAAATTACATAAAAAATTACCTTTTCTGTTTCAAAATGGGTTAAATATTAAAATAGTCACCGAAGTCAACGCCATATATCAAAAGTTTCATCAATTTAAACGGGATCTCAAGTGCACCACTATAGTACTGGATAATGACAAGGACGTTAGTTTGACTCTTTGACCAAACGGCAAGATCTACATGGCACATTACTGTTGGACATAGTGGCAGATAAACGGCTCTATTTTCTGACATGGTTGACAACGGCTATGTGTATACATACAGACTACGGTGAAGTGAATATATATAAGTGTAGTTAGGGTTCTTGGACTTAAAAATCACCACATCCATTTACAACAATTATCACATCAATTCCTTCTATACTAAGCTTCTCAACATGGTGAAACACGAAAGCCCCATGGATAGTTCTTCATCTGTTTCGATTAGGACTGTGGAGCATAAGTACTGTATGTGTGGTAAACGAGCTAGGGTTAATACATCATGGACTCTTAAAAATCCAGGAAGAAGGTTCTTTACATGTGCTACACCTAAGGTATATAACTCTGTAATTTATTTCAAATTTTTTGGTAATTGTTGTGTGTTATTTTTTTTAATAAAATTACAGGAAGTTCGTGGATGCCATTTTTTTGAATAGGTTGATGATGATTTTACTGGAAGAGCAATGGATGTGATAACTCATTTGAATCATAGACGCATTTTTCTAGAGGAAAAACTAAAGCTTATGAGAAGAGCTTTATTTCAGAATTGGTTTTGATTTTATAATCCAGCCGAATCAGCCCAGAATCAGAGTCAAAAAGTCAACTACGAATTTTCTATTTATGGAATTCAATTCTGATTGGGAAATCTCCTTGTAATTGTATTAAATCATTAAAAAAGATTATTATTATATAGATTAGAATAGAGAGATCAGATCTAATACAGAGGGAGGCAAGAGACAAGTAGCCGCACGAGGGAGGAAGAGAAAAAGCCATCAACCAAGAAGAATTCAACCATTGAAGACATTCAATTGGCTTTATTTTCTCTTTTCTTTTTATATCTCTTCTTATGAATATGTGTTGGTTTTCTTGGGATTGTTTTGATACGTTGATTATGACCTAAACTTATATGAGTTAGGATTTTTATGGAACCCTAGTATGGAATTGTTGGTGTTTTGATAAGAAGTACTATATGCAGTTGCAGTTTATTCGTTCAAGTGATTATCATGCTAATACTTGCTATTGTCTGATCAACTCTAGTTGGTTAACGAGTTAATTATAATACTGAGAGGGTTATAGTTAATTGACACAATACTTGAATGGTGCAAGCTTATATCTTTTGATTATAATATTGTGACGGTATAGACATATATTGTTACCTTACATAGCCGTGTGAAATTGGTGTTTAATTGTATTCTGGAAGTTAAATTGGGCATAGACATATTTTAGTTTAAATATAGAATCTATACCATAGTGATTTCGAGAGAAACCTATGATCATTGAATTTCAGGTTAGTGGACTATGATCTTGCTGTAGTATTACACTACTTTATTACCGACATGAACATATTAGGGGAAAGTAATATCTTGACTCAACTTTTCGTATCTGAATCTTATCCAAATCTCTTTGCTAGTATCTTATTAGTTAGTTAAGTTAGTTGTTAATTTATTTGTTTAATTAGATAAACCAAAACTTCATTCTTGTGTTCTATAACTGAATTGTTTGATATTAATTGCAATTTATACAATTAAGACAGTACTTGAGGAACGATATCTGGTATTTACTACTATATTACTTGTTTGCGAATGTGTACACTTGCACATCAGTATTTTACACAACAAGTTTTTGGCGCCGCTGCCGAAGACTGTTATAGTGTTTATTGTAAAGTTAATTATCTTGCAGTTTGGTTTGATTTTGTGTGCTCAATTGACTAATTCTTGTTGTTTATAAGGTTTAACAACATAGAGTTATGTATTCGTCATATACGATGGATATTATGTATGAAGAAGAGTGTGTTGCTCGAGATCGCGAAATTATTTCTTTGCAGGAGAGGATAGCTTCTATGTACGAGAAGGTTAAGGATTTATGCATGGGAAATAATCAACCTATGTGGCAACCACCGAGTTTACCATTGAGTCGAAATGACAATGTTTCGTATGTTTATTGTTGCGGTGCTCATACCTATGACTACTGTCTTTCTAATCCAGATTCTATTTTTTTTTTATGTTAATCAACCATTGGTCCAACCTCCTAATTATTCATGGATCAATGAAGGAGCTTATCTTGAAACTTCATCAACGAATTCTAATTATTCGTGTTTTCAACAATCTCAACAACAAGGGCTTGACGATGAGAAGGAGCAATTAGAACCTATGTTAGTTGAAAGCGGAAAAGAGGTGGAGGTCTTTCAAACATCATCTAATCATGAAGGATATGTAGAGGAATCTTCAGTAGTATGTAGACAGAATGTTCTAGTTTCTGATAAATTAGAGCATAATTCTTATGAAGATCCATTGGAGCAACACATGAATATTCTCAAGTTTGGACATGAGAATAAGAAAGAGGAGCATTTAATCTTGGTGGAGGTTAATTCACAAGATGCAAACCCTTGTTTTGAAGCAGTGCTAGTACTATCTCCAAAAGTCAAACCTCCGAAAGCATCTATTAAAGAACCACCTGATTTGGAATTGAAGATGCCTTCTCATTCAAAAGAGGTTTATTCGAGTTCATCTCCGACTTTGTCTATCGTCATCTCAGCAGATTTACCTCCTGATAAAGAAGAATTATTGTTGGAGGTTCTACAAAAGCGCAAGTCAAGTAATGGATGGATAATTTTAAATTTTTAGGATATTTTCTTTTCTTTGGATATGCATATATGGTGTGGGGACAAGGTCACAAGAACTTTTGATGAACAGAGGAAGCAGAATCTTGTTGTCAAAGACGTAGCTCCGAACAAGATAATTAAATGGCCATTAAAAGATGTGGTGCAAAATTTTACACAACGGTGTGAAATTGCTAAATAAATTGGTTACATTTGTAGCCAAAGACTTTAAAGAAAATCGCTTCTTGGGAGGCAACCCAAGATTATAGTATTATTTAGATTTTGTTTTTTTTACTGCCGCAAGTGATCTTTATGTGTTTGTTTGAAGTGGTTGTTACAGGCGCTAAAGATGAAAAATTCCCAAAAAAACTTATGGTTGAGTCAGCTATCTTGTTTTTGCGTTTCCCGGAGTTCCAAAGGTCGGATCGTCTTGAATTTTTGGCAGCATCTTCCTTATTCTATTATCTTGATTTTGAACGGTGGAGATCAAATTTGGAGGTCCAGAAGGTCAGTTTAGTTAGACCAGAACATGAGGCATTCGCACTACGGTGAGGTTTAAACTCACCGTGGTGTGCCGACTTGAATTGGACAGACTACCCGTGGGGAGTGCATAGCTACCCATGGTGCAAAAATTTCCGTTATTAAATGCTTTTGGCTACCTACAACAACATCCATTTTTAATATTGGGGAGTTTTCTTTCTCTTCTCTTACTGTAGTTTTATTTTGTTTTTAATTATATATTTAGTAGTAAATTAGCATATCATTGGGGACAATGAACTGCTTAAGTGTGGGTGTTCACAATTGTGTGTTATAGTGTGATATCTTTAGAAAAACATAAAAACATAGAAAATTTTAAAAAATTTGATTGCCTTGTCAATATAGCGTGTTAATAAGGATAAGTACACATCATGTAGACTTATTTTTTGTGTGTCATATGTATGTCTCCTTGGCGTAAAATACCTTATGCATGATGATTTCTTGTATGTGCTTGCGAAAATTCAAAACTTGAATGTACATCATTGTCAATTTTGACGAGTATAGCATGCTATTACCTGTGAGATCTTGAGCCTTATGTGATTGATGCATCCTTCTATCAATCTATTATTTCTTTTGTGGTGAGATATTCGTCATTGTGTATGTTGCTCTAGAACTTGCTTTAAACCAGATCGTGCGTATATTGATATTGTGTATGTGTAAAAATGATAAAGGCACTAGGATTAACCATATTGTTCCAAACATTACCCTGAAAAATAATCCTTAGTGAGCCCCTTTGAGCCTATATCATTTTTCTTCGTATGTCACCAATTAAATCTTGAGTTTAATTATTTATTCTTGTCTTGATTGACTAGTAGAGCATTAGGATGTATGTTTGAGATCGGTAAAATTTTGAGTGTGGGGATTTCTTTGCTCAAGTGGGATATTTTGGTGGGAATCAAGATGATGCACTTACTTGCTCTTCGGAAAAAAAAGAAAAAAAAAGTATTGCAAAAAAGAAGAAGAAAGAAGAATCAAGTACTCCTTTGAGATCAATGGGTGGCAAGTGCAATGTCATATGAAAGGAACGACCCATGTACATGTGCTGGTATTAAGTGCAATGTCTTGGTGACTTTTCACTGCCCTTGGTTACTGGAGAATGACTTGACTTCGAAAAATGATTGAACAAGAAGAAGATCAAGTAGAGTTTGTGTTCATTGGTTTGTACAATTTGAAAGTGAGAAAGTACATGATAATATGTGCTTTGGTGTTTAATGCTTGTGAGAGTCTGACCAACTTTTACATGATCTATTTTTCATGTTGGGTGCTTAAATTAAAAGTGAACACTATGCTCTGCTAGTTATCAAGTTTAGCCACTTGTTAGCCTATTCTTTGATATCTTACCCCCAACCTAAGCCTCATTACAACCCTTGATAAAGACCTTTTGATTTATACATGCGCAAAGTCTAGAGATTTTGGTGAACAAGCAAGCTTATGGTAGCACATGTGCATTTTATTGAACTTGAGTGATACAGTTACACCTAAACACTTGTGTGATTTGAGTGTTTGTGAGGTTATTTTTCTATCCAAAGCATGCTATTTTCTTGTCGATTGAGACTTTGATGTTATTCATCACTATTTTAGTCTTTCGAGACTATGTGTGCGTGCTTGACTAGTTGTGTTGGTGTGTAAAGTTAAGGAATCGCATTATATGACATCTGTGAGCTATTACATTATAAAGTTCGCATGTGTGAAGTGCTATGATATATTTCATGCTTGAGACTTGGCAGTCAGAAAAAATATTGGAATTTTGTGGGTAAATTTACTACAAACCCTCACGAGATCTTACTCGTCCACTAGGGCTACCTAGGGGTTTAAAGGGCTTGTTGCATACGCCAAATGCAATCGTGATCACCTACAGAAGTGGTACTAATAGTTAGGACTTAGCTTTATTCTTTTTCTTTGCCCGAGGACGTGCAAAATGCTAAGTGTGGGGATGGTTGTTCTTCAATTAGTGCAGCTTGAACAGGTGCAGCTTGAACTGGTACAATTTCAACTAGTGGAACTTGAGGTGCTGGTGCCCTTTGAATCCTCACAGGCCTATGAGTA
>PHNY01287007.1:0-15177 GCA_003724115.2 Anethum foeniculum | reverse complement strand
ATATATATATATAACTAGAGTAGGAGGGAATCCACAGAACAGTATATGCTAAAGACTAACAGCAAAATAAGGCAAGTCGAGGCAAGGCATGTTCTAGGAGTAGTTGGGAGATGAACGGAAAAAAGGAACATGGGTATACCTCAAAGGAACTCATAGTCTAACATTTAGCACAAGATTGTTTCAATATCAGGACACAATTGTATATGCTAGCTAGACTCTAATGTTTTATGAAATACGTCAGTAATTGGAATATATAACCTTAAATTTTGCTGCAACTTAGGCAACCATCCATCAGGTTGTAACATGATTAACTCTTTAAGCAATCACCTAATGAGATATAATTAACAAAATTCTAACCAGCAATTCGTAAACAATATTAAAATTAAAAAAAAAAACATTTCTTGGCTTATTTACCAATACAAAGGTAAGCACGAGATGACATTGTTAAAAAATTTACGAAGGGAAAAGTAGTTCAGAAGGAAGTAGACATACAAGCAACAACTCCCATTCATTCTAATTTAACATATTTACAATGGATTCCTTCCAAACTGTAAAGTTTGTTGCTCATTCTACTAATATCCTAAATATGATAATAATTTTGTGGGCCAACCAAGCTTGATTCTTATGAATTTTCTAAAATCCTAAATTTAAGGTAACTTCAAATCAGTGTATGGAAGTTCGTGCAGGTTTTCTGTATCCGTGAGTTAATTGAAGGCAAGGTTTTCTAAATCGGTGTATTTAGAACTATCAGTAGTATACATGTGTAAGCCCGACAATACCCTGGCTAATTTAGATATATTCATATAAGTTGTATACATGGGTAAGCCTGACAGTACAAGCTGAAGCTCCTCTCCCTATAACCCCTTCCCTACCTCCCAATACTCTTCGCTGTTCTACCCCTCCTATCTCTAGTTTTAAGCTCCTCCATTAATCTATCTAGTGACACCATTCAGGGTCATTGCTTTAAACCTTTCTAAGTGTACAATATTGCTTCATTTGAATGGTATTCTTACATCTAGCCAGTGGAAAATTCATCAGAACAAGAAAGAAAGCAAATTAACCTGGCTGTTGGCCAAATTCTGAACTGCAACAACCCCAGTCCTTGGTGGTGCAAGAGGGCCCCAAAACATAGCAAGACAGTGCATGTGCTCAGGTGTATACTTAAGCATCCTATTGCGCCCATTTTGGTCCTCAATGGCATATATAGGTGTAGTTTGGTAGCGCCTCCACCCAATTGAAGCAATTATTGGGTCTCTAGTCTTCAGCACTTTCTTATGCCATCTGTGCCTCTTCAACAGTACCTGGAAAAGTTTAAACATCATTAAGACATTCTTATGGAAAAAAGATTGATGTTGAAAGTACAAAGCTGTTAACAATATCCGATAAGTGAAATGTAACTGCTACAACAGCAACTAAACGAATTTTAATTTAAAGTTGATAAAGAGAACTCCAGCAACACAATGGGCCGGATTAACAGACTCTGCGCCACACTCTGACAAGAACTAGAAATTGTCTTTCATATAAAAAAAAGCTACTATATTATTTGTTTTGTTTTGCCAGGACTGATCAGGCAATAAGCTTCTGTAGTTACTGGGGAAGATTCTGTTGTGCTTTGTGTTTGTTGGTTTTTAGTAGAAAGTACTTATCAGCAAGTGCCTTGATCAGAATTTAGAGTGATAATAATTGTGGCATTAAGAACTGCCTTTTTACCCCTAATACATTTATATGCATCAAAGCTTTTAACTCCTAAAAGGAGCTAGAAGCAACTAGTCAACTACACTCATATTTCTATGGGACATGGACGTTAATAGTACAAACCTGCATGTATCCAACGCCTTCTTCCCCAAGCCCAATACCTCCAAGAAGAATAGGATGGCATGGATCAAAATATTCAACCATCTCACAAGGAACATCACGAATTTCCAATCTAAGATATGTCCCTGTTCTATAACCCTCCATCTCCACAAGAGTTGCCTCATCGATTTCATTTAGTTCTGCAATTTTCATTTGTCTGATGAGTTCAGCTTCCTCCTTTGCCTACCAAAACACAAACAGGAATTAGTAGGAATTATGAAGAGTCATCTAAGAAAGATGATTAACAAAGTGTAAAAGAAACCTTGTCATAGAATCCACCATCTTGTCCCTGGTTATGATGATGCTTAGCTTCATTCTTAGTATCATTATCCTCCTCAGGTGACACAGACCCATCATATGTATATCGTAGTTAAGGTCCACCAATATGACTTTAATATGTTTCTAGTTTAAAAATATATTTGAATGCAGGTGTAGAAAAAACCAAGATATGAAGTACATATTCCAAATAACAGGTGCCACAAGAATCTGACCACAAGCACTTGACTTTCCTATTAAGTATTGACACGTCATTCTCAAGACAAACAGTTGACCAAGATGCAATATGCATCCAGAAATTTATGCTCTTAGAAGAAACCCTTACAACTCACCCAAGTGGGGGGGGGCTAAGCACAAGGATGCCATAGCAACAAAGCCACGAGTCCTTGCAATGCATAACTGAAGCGAAAAATTTATTAATTTAACAGAACACAAGGAGAAATATAACTAAATGTTGCTCGTATAAACAAGCCAAAAAAGGTTTGGACTTGGATTATAGCTCTTATGAGGAACCCAGGCCACTGGACCATAACATTAAGAGCTAGCGACCTAGTGGTCAAAACAAAAGAAAGCATTGGCAGGAGACAAAAACAAAGATGATGGCAACATGAAGAGTAGTTAAGTCTCTACTGCTTCCTCTTATAACACCTTTCAGTAGAAGGATTCAAATGATGATTTATCCCAGTTTCAGATTAAACTTTTTGAATTTTTAGAGACAACAATCTTTGCTATTGGCTCACGATGATACATTTTAAAGTTAAATATATTTATCCCCTTCCAACTGAAGATCAACTTAGGAGAAGAGTCAACTTCTCAGTCATATAATTTCGCGATTTGCATACCAATTAATAAGCCCCTTCTTGCTTATAAGTAAAGAGAGGGAGGGAACTATAGCATATACGACTATAAAACATAAAAAAATAGCAAGGAATCAAGCTAAGGATATTGGGCATCAAATCTTGCACGAAGTGCAAGCTTTTTTAACCGTCGTTGTTCAGCATCAACATCTTCACCATTTACACGACTCTCATGTTTTTCACCAGTTTCCAAATCTTCAAAATCACCTAATCCAGCACTTTCATCATCGTCATCATTGCTATTAGCATCAGAGTCTTGCCCACTGCGACCGGCTTTTGACCAATCCCCGGTGACAAAATGGTCACGGATCCTTTCATATTTTTCTTCCTCTATCCAGTTTGTTACATCAAAATGATTTGAAAATCTGGAACAGTCATCCTTATTCACATTATCGCCATCAAAATCTTCCCTGACGTTCTACAACAAAGTCAGATATTATAGAGAGTTACATGGGTATCAAATCCATACATTTAATAGCTAACCAAATTTTAACATCAGGAGTACAGAAAAGATTTGATAATTTCCACTCGTTGGAAATAATAAATATTCAAATACACCAACCTTGTTACCCTCTCCTTTTGGCTTAAAAAATTCGCCTTCATCACTCTCTTCATCCTCACTGCTACCTTGTGTGTCAACAATTGAAGAAGTTGACTTCAATTCAGACTTGCCATATATAAGTTGCTTTAGATTTTTATTTTTCCCCAAATGAATCCTCTCTTTCAGAGAATCTTTCCATCTTGAAGCATTTCCCATCTTATCTTCTACACCAATTTATGGAAATTAGAAACTGACAGACATCTAGAAGGACAATACGTTTTTAAACAGTTTCTGTCTTGACAATTTGAGTATTTCTATACAAAAACAAACTTGTAAGGTAATTGTTGCATTGTTTTAATTAAAATAATTCATTTTGATTAGTCAGAAGATATTTACCAATCACACTTCTAACATACAAGCAAGAAAAGATATAATGATGATCTCATATATTATTTTACTACAGACAGTATGATTATGTGATCCAAGGTTATACCATCATCTGCGAGATTCTTTTCATCTTCCTCTGATAGGTAGGATACTTTACTGTCCATATCCATATCTTCGTCTTCGTCTTCAACAGATTCATCGGAATCCTGCAAACAAAACAAAAAATATGAGAACAAATATCGAATATTTGTGAAAAAATGAATAAAGTTAGCACATGAGTATATCTTGTAGAGAATTGTAAGTGTGGTGGGAACATGCACGCATTGCATTAGTTTTAAGTACAAACCCCTAGATAAAAGTACGAGACCCCGTTAGTTAAGCCCGCACTTTCATCGTTTTCCACCTATTGTTTACTATGGTGCATTCCTGTTTGTGGTCTGATTAGTAAATATCATCTTAATCAGCCAACCAAATACATAATAAAAAACGAATCAGGCATAAGCCCTCTAAGTAAGCAACCTGTTAGTGTTCACTGGATTGGCCAAGTCAACCATAGATGAGGTCTTGTGATAGAAAATTTAATTATAACAGAAACATGTTCCATACGTGTATATGTCTCTGCGAAAGTTGTACATGATGCAATAACAAATAGGAACGGAAATCGTCTCGTGTACTTCCATATTTCGTGTAACCGAATATGAAACCCGTAGATGACATGAAATAATTACGTCCTCATTAAAAAAAATTTATATGTATACATTTATAAGTATATATATTTACATACAATTTTTGCAAACATGTCATGTAAACATGTACCCAAAGGGAAAAACCAAACATGACATGTACCTTCGTGTTCGTGAACCTTTTCATTTTGTGTACCTAAAAGTCCAAACCTGACCACTAAAGTTCTGTGTCGTGTTTTTGTGTTGTGTACAAAATTTCCATTTTAATTACAAACAATTGCAACAGTAGTTGAATCTATGTTATCATACACATGCATGCATTAACTGTTATGGTTCCTTCAAATTTTTCGCTGCTTACCATTATATAATATTAGTTAATTAAAATGCATATTTGACACTGATAATTCATATGCCTTGCCTAGACAAAAGAACTCTCACATCATGCACGTGGATCAGCATATGAAAGTCATTTTATGATGAAGTTAATTTGAAATAATATCTCTGCCATAGAACTCTGGAGAGTTGCATAACACAAGAATTGTATCTTTCTATCCAAATTTCCCTTCATAACATTGTAATTTCTCGATTCCGTTCTTTTGAATAAACCTACCATGACATTTTTGAGCCTTTAACATGGTATCACTAAGCAAGTTTCTCCTTCAAAGAAATTTGACCTTTCCTTGCATTTATTTACGGATTGGTTACCTATCTGTGATAAAACTAAAGAGACTACCCAAACACCTCCTATGTTTTTAAGGTACACAAGGCACCACGCCAAGGGAAAGTAGGGCAACTTAAAATAACTCTATTAATTACAGGAAAAGATGAGGTGGCAGTTGGTTACAGTGTTAATTAGAAAGTTAGTAATGCCAAGTATAGAATAATTAGGAATAAGAGAGTTATAAGTTAATTATGAAGGTTGTCACGTCCAGAATAGAATAAATAGGAAAATAGGAAAACAATGTAAAAAGTGAAGGTATGACGGAATTATGATTTATGACCTCAACTGTTTAGGAGTGAGCTATTAGACACAGGTGGGGGGGGCGGGTAGTGCAGAGATACACAGATCGACACATGATGATATGGGGATTCGGATGTGGGAGGTTACGACTTACAAAAAAATAAATATATTCTATGTTATGTATAGTGAAACCAATTTACAAAACTGTTTAACTTAAATCTTATGCGTCTCAAAAAAAAATTCAAGTTTAACATTTTCAATTTACGAAAAGTGAATATAAACATCAATAGTCAATACTCTTTTATTTGCTAACTACATCAATAATTTGCTTTTGTAAAAGTGTTTACTAAAAACTAATTTCTAGTACAATTTGCGAAAAGAAAATACATATTCCTCGAGCTTTTAGTATCCCACTGATCCAAAGGTAAGGTTAGTTTTTCCCTCTCATCATGCTTAAAAATCTAATACATTAAAATGTAATATAACAGAAAAAACTCTTGATTATAACACTTGCTACTTTGAGATTCTGTATTAATTTACTGCCATTTTTCCCTTTATTTCTAAAGTTGATCCACAATTATGTTTTATTTTCTGATATTCAATCATTGGTTATAGGGCAAAACTAAACCTGTAATTAGAAACTGAAGCATCAGTGCAACACAGGTGATTTAGAGTAGTAATGTCACTTGCAAAGTACTCAGTTCGATATACCTAATACCAGCTTGTAGCAAGAACTTCAAAATAAAATAACTTGGAACAAAGAATGTCATGCATTACCTCAGAATTGCCAAGATCCAATTCATTTCCAAACACAGCCTTCCTCCTCATTCTTCCGTTCTGGAACTCGATATGCTGGCTCACTTTATTTTCAGAAAGAGAGTCCTCTGTTGCACTAATATTTTCTTCATCAGAGCCACTATCTACCCTTTTTAATGTAGAATCCTTTTGAAGGATTCTACCCTCATCTGTATATTCCAAGCATTTCACGTCATCCTCATCATCATCACCTGACTCATCAGTTTCAGATTCTTCTCCTGACTGATATTGGTCCTCAGTAAGCCCAACTGTTTCTTGGTTATCCTTTGTGTCGCTTGGCTCTTCCGGTGTGGGTTTCTTGCTGAAAAGGCTGATGAAGCTTTTCTCCAATTTTTCATCAATAGAGTATTTTGTATTTTGTAATGATTCCACTAATTTCTCCCCTATATCTCGTTCCTTTCCTGGAATACAAGGACATAATTATTTAACATAAAGAGGGGAGAGCACCTGACTACTTCATATTCACAAGTTGGTTTGCATTAAAACATATGTATGCTGTATGCCGTTTTTGATTACTACAATTAAGTACAACGCAAAGAGAAATATTGGAGACAGAAATAATGATATAGATCAAGCTCAAACAACTTCACAAACAGAATAAAATATGCTCAAGATCATACATACATACCTTTACCTGCCACTCCGCCGTTTTCACCATCGACTTTAGAGAACTGAACAAAATGATCGTTAATGTTTATGTATACAGCATCCTTGTCATAAAGAAGATCCCCTAATCCAGACATAGGTGCATAGAAAAGCTTTTCCTTGTCACGCAAACCCTTCTTCTTTGCAGCTGATGGTAAAGGGCATGGATCAGCTAAGCTGGTAATACCAGCTACACTGAAATCACCCACTCCGGCAATATGTACCTGAATAAAGAAACAAACAATGAGTTGAACAATACATATAACCTAACCCAGCAATAGAGATATAAGAGTACATGAATTAACCAAGGCATGTAGAAACTTATGTGACCTGCATACAATGGCCAGAAAGTAATAACTTCCACCAACCCGACATTAAACCCCAAAAATTTCTTGTAAATTTCAGCTATAATTATGAAATTTTACTTTCATGGGCAACCTAGGCTTATTGATTGGGGACCCAGGATCTTATACCTCAGGGTGCCCAAGAAAGGGTCACCTACTAAAATTTATTGTCACGTGCTGCAGTTTTATTAATGAGAAGGATAAAAGCTGGCTAGAAAAGAATGATATGCAAACCTTAGTATCTTTTTTCAAATTACAGCCACGCAAATAACCGTATAAAGTGACATTTCTATCGCACTTATTATTTTGCTCCACTTTTTCCGGAGGTGTGACATCTTCGAAACGATCTACCAAAATGTAGGGATGATCCTTACGCCACGACAATGGATGAAACTTCATCACAGATATGAATCTTGCAAGATTATGAACTTCTCGTTTTGCATACCTGCTCATTGTAACAAACACATATAAGTTTTCATGGTTGGCCCAAATTTCAACACTACACAAACACAATCACATGTGTAATATAACTTTAGAGAAAGAAGTTCACTTTATATTTTACATGCAATTCTCTAGTTTCAAAATAACAATGAATAAGAAGTAATGCCCACATAAAAGTGTGTAAAACAAAAATAAAAGTCTTTGGGCATAAATAAAAGAAAAGTAGTTCAGCAAAAGCCTATAAGTGACAAAAATAAAAGTCTTTGGGCATAAATAAAAGAAAAGTAGTTCAGCAAAAGCCTACAAGTGAATAGACATCTCGGTACTTACTTCCCATGAATTAGACCGGATAAATAGAATAGCTTAGCTCCGTCATATATTTCAGTCCAGAAACGATGCTTGAGTCTCTGTTTGGTCTTTCTGAGTTTCTTTACATCCTTAAACTTATCAAGGTGCGTAAGAACGCCCATAACTTTAGGAAATCCGTGATTTTGCATAATATTAAGAAACTCAAAGGTTTCCTGCAGAAATATCAGAATACATCACAAAAACAAATAAACAAGACCGCAACCTTCATCTTCTTTGATAATTAATTATTTGGTGGCGCCTATGTTTGTTGGGATAAGGAAAACACAAGGCAGGCATATGGTGAATGAACAAGGAGGGGAAATAGAAAAGAATTGCATAAATATAGGGAAGTATAAGAAGCAGACAATATGGCAGCACAAACAGCAAAAAAAATAAAGAAGTAAAAGCTGACTAATTATGAGTAATAACAGAAAAATCAAATATTTATTTATTTCAATATAATTTTATTATAAAAAAGCTTAGCAGAGTATCAGAACGAACGCCCGTGGTCCTTGGAGTTGCATGGCAATCAGAAATTAAAGTAAGACTAGAACAAGGTGATAAGAACAAACCAGTGACAAGCTATCTTACAAGTCACAACATGCAAACTCTAGATTATATAGGCGGAATATGATTATGGCTTCAATAACAAGATTGTAAACGTTATTATTCCAACTGGCCAAATTCTTGGTGAGGATAGTTGTTCAGTTTTAGTAGTGTCAGGATGAGGCCAGGACGCTCTATATATAATAGTAGTAATACTACAAGGCAGTAGCGGTACAGTAGTATACTAGTATGGCAGTAGAGTCATAAGCGCATTTTAATCTTTCGTTGAGTTAGTACTGGAGTCTATAAATACCTGATGCAAACTTTCATTTCCATTATGTTGAATACATAAGAATGGCTTTGCCACCAATCTCTTTCTCTCTCTCTATAACTTTCTCTTCTCACTCTCTCTAGGGTTCCTCTCTCAAGACCCTGTCTTGACTTCTCTATCTGATCTCTCTAATCTCTGTCTAATATCTCTCATTTCTCTTCTAATCTGCTCTTATTCTCTATCTCTATCCTCTATCTAGCTGTTATATTACTTATAAACACAGAAAACACCAAAAAGTAGATGCAAAACAAGTCTGAAATTCACTAATTCCTGACAATAGTACACATGCATACGAGATCTAACATAACTCGTTACTGCATACAGAATGAGTGCTTCTTTAAGCTAGAGATATTGATTTTAAGAGAAGCTCACCATTTCAAAGCCATAACTTCCATCAATTAGGAGCAATGCTAAATCAGCAAATTTAGCAGCATCAATCATTCCATTGATGTCATTTGGGCATTCAACAAATTGCACCCGCCGTTGCTTACCTGAACACATTCACAGACCATGTAAAATTAAGGCAATATGACCATTTTCGAAAACCAAAATCTAAAAATTTCAGTAGAAACACAAACTATACAAGGAGGGCTAATTAAGTAAACCTGTTACAATAGTAATAGGACCTCGAACTTCCGGCAAGTTATGCTTGGTATAATGCTTAACCAAAGATTTAATAACCAGCGACTTTCCTACCTAGTGAACAAAATGAAGAACACATTTAATTACTTTTAAGAAGCACTGGTATTACAATAACAAATTATTCCACACATATGTACACGCAATTACATATAAAAGAACACGTACCTGGGGAGGGCCTTGAACAACAACTACAAAGGGAGGTTCCTCGCCAATGTTGCGATTAACAACAGGTAGATGAAGTCTGCGTTGCTCTTTCTCAGTAGCACGAGATTGTAATCTTTTCGCTTTTACAGTTGAGGTAAACGCAAATGCCTATTAACAAAAATCACAACTATCCTCCTCTTAATTACTTAAAAAAATAATCCTTAACTTGGCAACTTAAAACAAATTTAAAAAAAAAAAAACAAATTTAAATGCAAATTTAACAATTTGAAATCAACACAACAATGCTCCACATATTTACTTAAAAACAAACATATAAACACATATCTATACTTATATACACGACGAGACCATCTCTCCATCTCTTAGCTTTATCAGTTGAGGTAAAAGCAATTACGTAGTAACTAGCAACATCAAACCGCAAAAACCACAGCAATTACAATATGAAATACAACATACAAATATCACGAGACTACAATCTCTTAGCACTAACAATTGCAACAATTACAAATGCAAGCGCATAACAACAACAATCAACATAACTCCGAACAATTATCGCCAAAATCACACACGCACATATCTACGAAACCGTAATCTATTCAGTTCAACAGTTAAAGTAAATGCAAATGCCTAACACAACAAACAGAAAAATTAACAACAAATTTCCACAAAATTACTAAAAAATACACACACATATAAATGAGTAAGTTGAGGACCTTAGGGTTATGAGTTTTATCATTAGGAACATTATTATCGCTGCTCTTCTTCTTTTTGTTCTTTTTAGCAGAAGGACCAGATTGACGAGTCCTGTGTGATTTTTGTGATGGATTGAAGATACCTCCATCAATTGCCATGCCTTGCTTATGTATGTATAGGTGTAGTGATATATTTATTATGTATAGGGTTTAAACGGTCGGAGAAGAAGATTGGCGGCGAATGCTACTGAAAATGTAGCTCTGGTTTTAGGAGTTGAGTTGAGTCGGGTTTTATTTCTAGGCCTGTTTATTTAGATTGGGCTTGTGTTGCTTTGGTTGTATGTAGAGTTTTGGTCTTATGGATTATCATGGGATTTTCATTGTCATACGCCTATCTTTTTCATTTCGTTTTAACGGCCCGCTTCAGAGGACATTTGGTGCTTGTTTGGTTGCAGGCCGAAAGTCCGGAAATCTATTATATGATCTCTTCTCTTTTTTAAAAAATAAATAAAAAATAATAGGTTATTAGTTATCTTTTTAATAGTCCGGTAAATAATTGTAATTATATTTTATTTTTATTAAACATGCTCCATATTTATTATTTTTCAATAATTGTTAAAAATATTATACAAAATAAATGTATCACATTTCCTTGTCACAATGAATTAGATGTTATACTTATTTCCTTATTCTTATTTAAAATATCTCATTTACAATTTTATTACTTTCAAAGATATTTTTCATATTCGCTTAACAACATAAGTTGAGTATTAATTTTGTTAATTATACGACTGCTAATTTACATTTTTAGTAGTTATAATATATGTGGTATAATTGAAACCAACATAAATTTTTAATCATGATTCAATAAATGAAAAATAGAAGATCTACCGAATAATAATATATAATGTTTCATAATTTACAGAATAAATTTAAAAGAAAATATATTTTTGGACATGTTAGGAGATTATTAAGAACCGGTATAAGTTGATGTAAGTGGGAAAATATACGTTGTATGTTATTAACATTATTTAATAATAATTTTGTTATTTATGTTTTTTTTTACAATACAACATTGACTATCATTAAAATCGTGCTAATATTAAAAATGCTAAAACAGAGTTAACAAAACAAAAATACTATTATTACAACATAATTAATGTTAATTACTAACAATGATAAAAAAGATGAGTAAAAATTTAAATAGGATTAAATTTCTAGTTATTAATAATAAACTATACATAAATAACATATTAATATGTAAGAAAGAAAGTGTATTATTTTATATTATTTTGCTATTTTCAGTTTTTTTTTTTACAAAATAAAAGTAATTTTCATTACATAAAATATAACACAGCCGGGACAAATCCCCAAATGTCAATACAACCAGGTTGGAAAACAAATAACATACTAAGAACAATTAGCTGATTTGTTTCCTGATCGTTTAACACACTGAATTTAAGAATTCTTGAAACTAAAAACGAAATCAAAGACATCCCAAGCGATCCAAATTGTACCAGCATCCCTGAAAAAAGCAATATCACAATTGACCTTATCACATAAAAACCATTGTTAGCCCAATGTTCAGAAAGATGAACAATCTTTAGTTGTGAAAGGTGAGCTTTTGCAATAATTATCATCATTCCAGATTCGATACGGCCTTTCCAGATCCCCAAAAATATCAATAAAATCATTCTCAAAATGTCGAACACTGAATAAACCCAAACGTGACCAAACAAAAACATAATAAAACACTCCAAAAGAAGAGATAAAACAACCACTCCAAAAGAAGAGATACACAAACACCCAAAAAATTGGGTTACACGACTATGTATCAATCAATTTTTCTTACTCTCTAGTCTCATTCCGAAACCCTAATTTTGGGTAAAATAATCGGTATTACTTAGATTATATAAATGTAAAAATCTTTCTTTAAAATAATATTAATTAATTGTAATTTTTATTTTTAATTGAAATATTAGATGTATATAGAGATATTAAAAATAATTTTTGTTTTCAATTTTAGTTTAATTTCAATCAATCAATCAATCAATATCTTTATCTTTATATATATAAAGGAAAACCCACGGGAGTTCTATAATTTTCTAAATCGTATTTATCTAATTTTGTAGAACTCATGTATATTAATTCATAAAAATTAAAATTTCCTTATTTATATTCGAATTTAAAGGAAAGTCAATAATTATAAAAATCAATCTTTTTTCAAATATAAAAAATTAAATTAAATTTTCCTTATTTACATTAAATTTTATGGGAAAGTCAATAAATATAAAAACCAATCTTATTTCAAATATAAAAAATTAACTTAAATTTTCCTTATTTACATTCAACTTTATAAAAAAGTCAATAAATGTAAAAATCAATCCTATTTCAAATATAAAAAATTAACTTAAATTTTTCTTATTTACATTCAACTTTATGGAAAAGTCAATAAATATAAAAATCAATCCTAGTTTAAATATAAAAAATTACCTTAAATTTTCCTTATTTACATTCAAATTTATGGGAAAGTCCAAAAATATAAAAATCAATCATATTTCAAATATAATATAAAACTTATATCTATATATATATATATATATATATATATATTATGGACACACTTAAATCTTATAAATCAAATTTATACTCCCTTTGTCCCATTTTAATAGCTTTTTTAGAATTTGATTGTTGTCCCAAAATAAGTGACTTTTTCTAATTTTCTTAGAGTTTTAGAAAATGATCGATATATAGCCTTTTTCCTTTATATATATATATATATATATATATATATATAGCCTTTAATATAGCCTTTTTCCTATATATATATATATATATATATATCTTTATTATATATATAAAGAAAAACCCACAGAAGCTCTAGAATCGCTCTAATCATATTTATTTATTTTTCTAGAGCTCATGTGTATTAATTCATAAATATTAAAATTTCCTTATTTATATTTGAATTCATAAGGAATTGATAATTATTAAAATCAATCCTATTGTAAATATAAAAATTAACTTGAATTTTTCTTATTTACACTTGAATCATATTTATCTTTTCTTCAGGAGTTTCTGTAATTTAAATATAAAAAATCAAATTTCCTTTTTTTAAGGTATCAATTTCTAAGTTAAAAAATAATAAACTTACATATTCTAAATAAAAAAGAGTTTCAAATTGTTAACATATATAATATTATTATTATTGGATAGTTTCGTTATTATAATAGTTTCTTTGTTAGGTTAATTTTCTTCCTTTATTGTTGTTTGACTGTTGGTTATATAAGCCATCTTCTATTGTAATTAAGAACAAGTTCCACTATAATAAAGTCGTACTTTTATCTCTTCCTTCTATTTTTTCATGGTATCAAGAACTAGGTTGCTTCTATCAGGTATAGGTTGATGAAGAGTTGATCATGATGTCTTCCGCATGTTGGGTTTAGAATATGTGTCTCCAAATCAGTTACATTTTTTTGGATGATTTTCAGTTTTAATCACAATTGCTTTTTTTTGGGGGGTAAAGATTTGCTTTCAGTTAAGTTGTTTATAATGGTTTCTTTTTGTTTTGGTTGGGACTCTCATGCATGCTCTATGTTTCCCTCTCTTTGATGATATTGACTCATTGATAATATTGTTTTTTTCCTTTCTTTGCCTCTCATCTTCTTTTCTCTTTCTCGTGATTTATGATGCGAGTAGCCCTAGGCACATTTGTATACCTTCTTCGCCTTTTATTTTTTTTAATCTGGTGCTCTAGGGACATTGACCATTCGTAGGATTGGTTTAGTTTGTTTGGTGCTCTAGGCACAATTAGTTCTTCTTGGGATTGGCTTAGTTTATTTGGTGCTCAAGACATATTGGTTTTTTGCGCGATTTGAATTTGGATTCAGTTTTTGTTTAGTTTAAGATTGGATTAACTTGAGTTCAGTTTTGGATATGAATTTGGATTCGATTATGGTTTTGGTTTTGATATAGGTTTGGATCTGAATGTTTAGTTAGATCTGGTTATAGTTGGATTCAGATTTTGGATTGAGATTTGGTTTTGGTTCTGATATTGTTTGTGAGTTTGATTTTTGTCTAATTCTGGTTTTAGATTAGATCTGGAGTTAGTTTANNNNTATTGAGTTTGGTTTTAGATTTGGACACAATTTGTGGATTTAGATTCAGTTTTGGTATTAATATTGTTTGGATGGTTGTAGATTTGTTTACTTTTGAAGTTGTTTAGGTTGGTTATTGGATAAATTGAATGGTTCTTATTCTCTTTCTGATTGGATTTGTTGTTTAGGTTGGTTATTGGATGAATTGAATGGTTCTTATTCTCTTTCTGATTAGATTTGTTGCTATGGATACTCGGTTTGCACTTCTCTTGCTGTTGCGTCTTTGAATTCTGGTTTCTCTTACTTTGCGTTTGCATGAAGTTTTGGATTTGCTTTGGTTCGTTGGATTTGTGACTCTGTTTCTGAATTCGCTTTGGTTACATGGCTCCGTTTCTTGGTTGGCAAACTCCCGATTCACCACGTGAGTTTGTGTAATGACCCGGACTTTTCAAAAATAGTTTATTATTATAAAAGTCATTTTCTTGGAAAGAAAGGAATAAAATTTAATATTTTATTCCATTTTAATAAGTTTTTAAAACTTTATTTATTTT
>PHNY01286979.1:23582-33941 GCA_003724115.2 Anethum foeniculum | reverse complement strand
CTCAGCAGTATACTACACACACACTCACCCTCCATATTTAGATCTCTCTCATTTCTAGTCTTTTGCCTTCCAAAAAACCATCTCTTATTCTCACACCGGAGGCGCCGCGGGGCTCAAACCCTCCTCCGGTGTTGTTTTGCAGAAACCCACCAGCAGCTACACCGCCCGCGATGTTGGAAGAACTAGATCGGGATTGGGAGTTATCAATGTTAGCAAGCAATTAAGGTTTCCTGGAGAATAAGTCATTAAAAAATATCTGATACATCCATAATGCAGATGTTTTAAGTAGAATAACTACTTGCTCACAGCAAAAATAATAATATAAATCATACATTAGTTTACATCTTACGTTTATAAGTACAAGTTCTCTTAACCTCATACGTAAGATGCAATTAGAGGATTTTCACATAGCATTTTAGGAGCATATTATAGTAGCAAAAATTCATCCAATGCTAGCTGATCGTATTCTTATGTACTATTCAAACTATAGTTGCATCTAGGTTTCCAGATTCTCTATGGAGAAGTTTGTGCAGGAGGAGGGTTTTTGCAAAGATTTTTTTTGGGGGGGGGGGGTGGGCCGGGGGGGCACGGCCTCGGTTTATCTGTAGTTGAAGGCGGCATGTTAATATAAGGTTTCCCCCCGTAAGGTGGTACCAGGTTTGCTGGTTTGGGTTAAGTGGATTATAAGGAATAGAATGATAAGTAACAGAAGAATAACGAGCAAAGGAAGGAGCAGTTTTTAAAATACAAAGTTTTATTTTATAACATACTGTAATAAGAAAGTAAGATGTGGTAAGTTTAGAGCAAATCTTTTAAAGGAGGGTATCAACTGTGATCATTAATTATTTCTGCTTCCAAGTCCTCTTGTCTTAGCTACCTTGAACATAATTGTGAATGGCAAAACCTAGAGCTAACCTCCTTCAATTTTTTACAGGATGATTAATGCAACATGTATGTAACATTACCCCCTCCCTCGCTCTCTTTCATTGTTGTTACGACGACGCTAGACTAGTCGGTTTGAGAAAATTTATTGGAGATGTTAACTTGCGAATTATATATCAACTAGTCGGTCAACTAGCACTACAACACATAAGGCACTTTACGATAGAATTTTTACGTTGGTTCCGTTATAAATGCTCCCATTTACGATGACAACTTCTGTCGTTTATAGTCTAGTTGAAAGTTGGAAAATACTGTCACAAGTTCAATTTTTGGTCACAAGTTCAGATATTTGTCACAAGTTCAACATTTTGTCACAAATTCCAATTTGGTCACAAGTTCCAATTTAGTCACAAATTCTGAATTCTTGTCACAAGTTGACAGTTCAGGTCACAAATTCAGAGTTGGTCACAATTTTCATTTATCCGTCAAAAGTTCAACTTATGACAAATATTCGGTCAAAAGAACAGTCATGGGTACAGTCATACCAATTTATTTAATTTTAAAACAAAACAATTATTACATTAAATACTAACAAAGGACATGTTATTTCATCACAAGTTTTTAAGAACTCAGTACTTTCGACAGATTTCCCTGTCGTAAGTTTTGCATAAAGGGGGAACATTTCTGCCATCCTAGCCAATTATTGGCTTCAAATCAATTCATAGAAAGTTGTCCCTATGCACCTATATTTCAATTCAAATCTGTCCAGCCACGCACACACTCTAAAAGTTAACAAAAGACGTTCAAATTTGCAATAAAGATTAGATTGTGTACTCCATAAACGTTGTTTGTTTACAGTTTGGTTAATGTCAAATAATGATGAATACAGTAAAATAATAACCTATGAAGAACTCATCCAAGCACTTCTGCCAGAATCCCAGAGATGTCCTATCCATCTCTCTCGCGGTCACACAACCAGGTGGCTAGAACATGCGCTTAATTGCCAGTATCTTCCATTTTGCCAGAGGAAAAGCTACCCTGAAATCAAACCAAATAAATTCAAATTATTTATGATTGACCGCATACTTTGGTACACTTGCTTGTAAAAACTAAAACCAAAGGAGTATGTTTGTAAGTGTGTGATTTTATTTTACTGTAATCCACCAATAAATTTGACATCCAAAAGAATTCAAGTAAAAAGATGGGTGAGAGGAATTATCACAATAGTAAACTTTGACCCCAACCATTGCATTTTATGAAGTAACCTTAACCTCATGATCACCAGATCATTGCCATATTATACACACACACAAAGCACAAATTTAAACTAAGCTATGGTCGTGGTGACTACACACAAAAGATCCCGCATCAAATAAATAAATGATATGGAAAAACATGTAAATGTACATATGATAATATATAAGTTGTTGTGTGTTCAAACATGTACAAACTAGAATTAAGGCTTCGGTTACAAGAATTAATGTCCGCTAATTACCAGATTAAGCTCTGTATATTAATCAACAAAAATGCAAATGCTATGTTCAATTTAGCCGAGGAAGTCAACCATGTCAAAAGAAAGAGATATGCCTAGCTGTTTTATTCTATGGATAAAGGATCTTAAAAACTTAAAAATAAACTCAACAGAGGAACCATAACAATTAAAAATGTATATGAATTCAAAAAAACTTATAAAAGAACTTAATACTGGAACAATAACCATAACATATTATAAATTTGTTCCTAAATGTACAAATTTTTTATCGTAAGTTCTGACCTTGTAACGGAAATAATATATGTCGTAACTAACATACGGAACGATGTCGTTTTACCTTCATAGTAAAAAAATTCATTTCATATTTAAATTGAAATAAAAATATATATAATAAAATATTCAATTTACGACAGAAATTCTCTTGTCGTAAGTTTTGACCTTGTAAATGAAACTATATCCGTCGTAAGTATCTTACTTAACAACGTCGTGCTTATTTTTTAATATTGATAACCATTTTTTATATAATTTAGTTATAAATGTTAAAATAATATACTTACGACCAATCATAATTCTGTCATAAGTTTCGAACAATATCATTCTCTTCGACGAAATGATTTAGCGTCATATTATATAATTTAAATAATATCCTTACGATAGAAGGCACTTTCGTTGTAAATATTTACGACGGTTTACAGTATTCCTCATAAGTATTTACGACTAGGGGTGTAATCGAGCCGAGTCGAACACTGTCAGGCTCGGCTCGAGCTCCATTAAAAAAGTTCGGGCTCGAGTTCGACCGAGCCTCTGATTCAAGCTCGAAACTCAGCTCGTAAAAAGTTCGATAGGCTCGAGTTCGGCTCGAAAGCTCGAATTGATTTCACTAAATATAAACAAAAACTCGAAATATAATCGGTTCGGCTCGAGTTCTATTCGATTAAATATATAATATATAAAAACAATATTAAATATTTATAATAAAAAAATTAAAAATAATAGAGGCTTCATAAGGCTCGCGAATCTTACGAGCCAAGTAATTTGAAGCTCGAGCTCGGCTTGGTAAAGAATTCGAAGAGCTCGAGCTCGAGCTTGGCTCGATTATTACCAAGCTGAATTCGAATGTTTTACGAGTCGAACCCGGGTAGCTCACGAACGGGTTTGACTCGTTTACACCCCTATTTACGACAAATAAGGTTATCCGTCGTAAGATGGGCGCCAAAGTCATTTTGTCGTAAGTTTCTATCACAAAAGCCCATATTTGTTGTAGTGTAGTGCAGTGCAAAATTCAATCAAAACTTAAAATGAAAAAGGAAATTATAAAAAAAAATCTAGAACTTATTCAACATGATAAACTCGATTTATATACCTTTGTGCATGTGTGTTTACGTATGTATAAATTATTTTAAATTGAATATATATATAGTTTAATGTGTTTATAGACTGGTCAACATACTTATGTATGTACATGAAAGAGGAAAAAGATATATTTGTAATTATATATATTTATTTTGTGATTGATATATGTATGAGTATGGGAATAGCATAATTTTGTTGTGGAAAATCACATATATAAATACATATCATTATATATTATTCAATTAACAGATTATTATTAATTTGGTGACTAAACTAGTTGACTAGTCGACAAGCTGAAGTAATTTATGAACTAGTTTATGACCAGACTAGTTAGCTAGTCACGAACTAAACCTTCATCGACTCAACTTATCGACAAGACAATCATGATCTTTTTATTTTACGGGATGTCAACTAGAATAAAAAGGAAAGAAATTATATGTAACATACTAACATTTACAGGGGAGGGGAGGAGAGATGTTCAAAAAATTCGAAGCCCGAAATCCGATCCGATCTGATCTGGAAAAAAGCCCGAAAAGCCCGATCCAGTAAAAAGCCCGGCCCGGTTCGGCCCGACCCGCGGGCCTTAAACGGTCCTCCTTTTTTCTTCAAAATCCGGCCCGGCCCGAAGCCCGAAAAATCCGGATAAAAGCCCGGATTTAAAAAAGTTCGGATAAAAGCCCGGTTCTAAAAAAGCCCGGATAAAAGCACGGTTCGGCCCAGATAAAAGCCCGGGCTTTTTTAAAAGCCCGAATAAAAATCCGAATTTTTTATATAAAATTTATAAATATACAATATATTCCATAAATTTTAAAAATAATATTATACAATTAGAAGCAATTGAGGTATATTTGGTTAATTTTTCTATTTGTTACTGTAAATAACAACCGTTAGTGATTTAGGTTAAAGAATTGATGGCTGTAATATTAAAGAATATGCTTTAACTGTTGAATATAATATTAAAGAATATTATTTGTTTCCGTATCTAACTACTCTTTCTCATAGTTTGGTATATTTTTTTCGGTACTTAAATTACTCACAAATCGAGACACAAAATATAAATTCATATTTAATATATAAATAAAAAACCCGGATAAAGCCCGGCCCAGCCCGATTCGGCCCGGCCCGCGGGCCTAAAATGGACCTCATATTTTAGAGGAAGCCCGGCCCGGCCCGATCCGTTTTAAAAAAGTCTGGGCTTTTTAAGGCCCGGATAAAGCCCGGTTCGACGAGCTTTTTGTGCATCTCTAGAGGGGAGCAGTAGATTTTTATAGATAGGTGGGTCAGCAGTCCGCTAAGGTCATTTTTGCTTCAATTTGGGCTTCCGTCAAGCCTTCCCTGCGTTCACCTGATCTGGCTAACGAGTAACAGCCCGAATATATATGGTCTTACGATATGATGATTCGAGGTTATTTTTGCTGGCCCTGCTTCAGTTCAAGTGCCACAGAGAAATGCAAATATGCAATGCTGGATTTTATATTGCTGGTGTTTTAATAATTGTTATTTTAATATTTTATTAACATAATTTGTTAAAAGAGTAAATATGTTTGAATAAGTATATTCAAATTAATTTTTAATTAAATTTATTATTGTGCTGTCAAAAAGAATAAATATATTTATTTATTTAATTTAATGGACGTCTTATGTGAAAGAAATCTGTATAATCAAATAAATAAATAATTTATTTCATTATTTATATATATTTAATTCATACAATTTGCGTTTACTAGTTTATATGTTGTTATATATATTTGTTTAGTTTATATATTGTTATATATATTTGTTTTCCAACTCTTGTTCATAAATAATTTATATATTTTAGTTTAAGAAAACATAATACTCTCACCCTACTCATTTATTTACAGTTATTTCTCAATATTTGTCACGCATTTTAAGGCTACTATAAAAATATAGTTCCATAATTTATTTTTAAAATTTTCTTTTCTTATATATCAGCCTTAAAACGAGTACGGTACATGTTCCTAAAAAATTGGGTGGGACGGAGAAGTATCACTCCACCTAAAGCCAACCCATACACCTTTTTTATTACATTCTTAGAACAAATAACAACAGTATATTTTTTCTTACGAGACTTTTAACAAACACTTCGTGTGCACGCTTTTGGACAAGGTAAAAACACTGTCTCAAACCTCAGTTTATATTATGATTATAAAACACTGTCTCAATCCTCAATTTCACTTGTTTACCCCATCTCTAACACTTGTTAAGCCCTTAATTAAACTGTGTTCAACTAATGTTGTTGCTGATGAACAAATAAGTAGAGTAGATGATAAACTAAGAGACTTATGTCAAAGCTCTAAACTAGTTGATGCTTTTTCATTTTTTCACAATGTTGTTGAGTTGGGATTAGTCCCTTCTGAGAGTAGTTGTAATTTTCTTGTTCAAGCTCTTGCTAGGAGTAATGAGTATAGTATGGTTTACGAAGTGTTTACGAGAATGACCCGTGTTGGAATTTCCCCGCATTTTCTTTCGTTGGGTGCTTTGATTGAGTTTTATGTACTAGAGGGTAAGACGGAGTTGGGGATTGGGGTTGTGGGTTCGATATTGAAACGTGGTTATTGTTTGAATGGTTATCTTGGTAATGTTGTGTTGAAGGGGTTTTGTCGGGATGAGGAGGTTGTGAAGGCGAGGGAGTTTTTCGATGATTTTAGTAGGAATGTTGGGTGTTTTGATATTGTTGGTTATAATACTCTTATTAGGGGATTATGTAAGGGGAAGAAGTTGGAAGAAGCTTTTGAATTGAAGGCGGAGATGGAGTGGCGAGATTTGAAATTGGACTTGGTTACGTATACTACGTTGATTAAGGGTTTGTGTAAAGAGGGGAGAATGGATGAGGTGACGGGGCTTTTGGATGAGATGAAGGTAATGGGTTTGGGTGCGGACAGCATTTTGTATGATGAGGTGATTTGCGGTCACTGTCATAAAGGAGATGTTAGGAAGGGAAAGGAGATTTTGAATGAAATGTTGAGTAAAGGATGTCGGCCCAATGTGAATATGTATAATAATTTGATTCATGGACTTGGTAAGAGGGGCAAGTTTAAAGAAGTTGATGCGATGGTAACCTTTATGATGGAAGATGGGATTCGTCCAAATGTTAGCACTTACACAAGTCTGATTGAAGCGCTATGTAAAGTTGGGAAGGTGACACAGGCTAGAAAGCTACTTGATTTGATGCTAGAAAAGGGTGTTAAACCTAGTAACATGACATACAATGTCTTGATTAATGGATTCTGCAAGCATGGTTCAGTACTTGATGCTTTAAAACTTTTGGAATTTATGGTGGAAAAAGGGAACAAACCTGATGTAGTTACCTTCAATACTGTAGTGAAGGGGCTTTGTGAAGATGGGATGGTTAATGATGCGCTGACACTTTTCAGTACGATGTTGGAAGAGAAGTACTATGTTAAGCCAGATGTTTTCACTTATAATCTTCTAATCCACGGGCTCTGCAGGGATGACCGTCTTGTTGACGCTGCAAATATTCATAACAAGATGGTAGAGGGCAAGATATGTGGTAATATAGTTACCTATAATGTGCTCATAGGGGCTTATCTAAAAGCAGGGAGTATTCAAAAGGCGTTGGGGCTTTGGAAACAATTGCTTCATTTGAAATTAATTCCAAACTCATACACATATAGCCTCATGATAAATGGATTTTGCAAACTGAACCTGGTCAATTTCGCAAAAGGTATCTTCAGTCGAATGAGATCACTTGGGCCAAGTCCTAATGTGTATGACTACAATACAATATTGGCAACCTTGTGCTCCGAGGGTAGCATACTGCAGGCAAAGAAACTATTCCAAGAGATGAAAAATTCTAAATGTGATCCTGATGTAACCACCTTCAATACTATTATTGATGCAAGTTTTGTTGCTAGGGATATTCAATTTGCTGAAGAGTTACTTGAGGACATGCATCAGAGGAGATTAGCTCCTGATCTTATAAGTTTCTCAATATTGATCAATAGACTTTCAAAATTAGGACGGTTGGAGGAGGCCAGAAACATTTTTGATAGGATGCTTCCTTCTGGTGTCACCCCTGACAACTGTGTATATGATTCTTTGTTAAAAGGTCTTGGCGAAGAGGGAAAAACAGAAGAGATTGTTGATTTACTTCGCCAGATGGCAGATAAAGGTATGGTACTTGATAACGAAACAGTGACTACTGTTTTGACTTATCTTTCTCATATTTCTGCCGAATCGGATGTAATAAACCTGTTGCCAAGTTTTCCCAAAGAGACTCCAAAAGAATCAAGCCCCCAATGTCGTGAATTGTTAATAAAACTCAAGTTACATCCTCAGTTGCACTTACAGGGGCCTTGATTTTATTTAATACAGAGGCTATGAATTTGGTTTTCAACCCTATATATTGTATTTGCATCTTAAATATAATTTTATGGGCAGTATCGATCTTTTCGTAGCTAACACAGTCCAGTACCGACCATTATCCACCAACTGACGTAACTTGTAAGGTCCTTAGATCCGGATCAACTCTCCCATTCATCAGACACAATGGAGTAACCATGTTTTTACTAATAATATTTGTGAAAAGGTTTGAACTGTGTTTCAGATGACAGAGAACATTGATTGCAGTGGAACAGGTTTGAATGTTCAGATAGGAGGCAAAGAACAGCAAACAAGAAATCGTAGCACAGCATTAATTGCAGCGGAATATTGTTTGAACTTAAAAGAAGTGGCAAACAGAAACTAGGAAGTGCAACAGGTGAATTATGGAGTTAAATGCTGGCAAAAAATCAGAATATCGTCGGTTTGTTACAAAGGAGGTTGTCAAAGCGATAAAGGCCAGGCTGCAAGGCCAAGACTACAGAAGCATGACGATAAATTTGAGCAATGAAAAATTTGAGGACTGACTGAAATAGTATGATATCACAGTGGGAGTACAAGTGCTGTCTGCTGATTCCATGTTTTGGTCATCCTCAACCTCAAGGCCTAGGAGTCTGGTGTGTTCACTTGTTTTAGCTATCAGTACAATGCAAATGTAGGAGTCTCTGTTAATGCCAAAATATGTACAAAATGTACAAGTTATTGGCTGCTCTGTATCTCATTAGAAACTTATGTTAGATGCTCTGTATTATCACTCGTTATAATTATTTAAAATATCTATCCGACAGACCAACACTACTTGTGAAAATTTTCAATTAATTAGTTCATTCCTTTTCTCCGGCCTCAACAACACTTACCAAAGTTTTCTATACAAAATTTATTACTTGCTAGTTGCTACTTGTGTGTACGGTATAAACTGTTTGATCTTTTTAAATTATCTTATACAATAACACATTAACTTATTTGGTCTTTCTAAATTGATTTGTGTCCGAGTGCACATAATAAGTGCGAAAATCTATAAATTTGGGTCATTTTGATTTATATAATTTTCGTGGGGGTTCGCTAATCAATGCAAATTAAACTTATTTTTCCGGATTTATTATGTGACCTTGACTTATGATAAAAAATTCATTTCTAAATATGTGCACGAGGGCAGCCAATAATCACTAATTACTATGAGTTCCAGTGATTTTGATTGATTCTGTAATAATAAATGATCGAAAAAAATTAATGTTTTATGTGCCTTTAGCACACATTAGAAATACCCTAACTTAGTGGAACAGTAGACTTGAAAAGTTAATAATAATGTCTATAAAAGTAAACACTTGAATCAGAAACTTAATAAAAACATGTTTATGCGATATAAAATAATAACTAAATAATTGATTCAATATTCTCAAGGATATATAAAAAATTTTAAAAACCAGTTTGAGACAGAGGGGGAAACTAAAAGGAGGAGAAAGAAAATAAAATAAATAAATTTTAATTATATATTTAAAATAAAAATAAAAATATCAAATAAAGATTACAGCTAGAAACTGAAAATAAAAATAAGAATGTCAAAAAAAGATTGCAGTTAGAAACTGATTCCTAATAAATCAAATTATTATATGTTCATTGTAATTTTTTATGTACTGAAAAAAATATAACACCGTTGTCAATTAAAAATGCAAGAGATAACATACATTTACGAAAATTTTCAATGTTAAATTTAACAATTATACTAAAGGCACTAATATAGATTTCAAATTTATTTCAGAATTACACTTTACATGTTTTAATTTGTGGAGCTCATATCAATACATGTAAGGTCCTATTTATTTATAAGAAAATGATCAAAAAAATTGATGAACATACCGCAAATACAGTTTCAAGTTGCTGAAATAGCGCTTTTCAGAAACAGGGCCATTAATGCCAGTCTTATAAGCATTACACAAATGCGTATTATGTATAAATTATAGCAGCCTTATACATAGGGCTGTCAATGGATCGGATTTGGATTGGATCAGCCTTGATCCATATCCTGACCCATTTAATTTTACCGGATTCGGATTCGGATCGGATTTTTCACGGCCCGATCCATATCCGGATCCGCTGGATCACGGATTTTCGGATCGGAGCTCCGATCCGTTTATATTTTTATATATATATTTTTTACTTTTGTTTATCACTATCCTCCGATCCGTTTATATTTATATATTTTACTTTTGTTTACCACTGTCCCTAATGTTTAATTTCGGAAAAGATAATGAAATTATTCTTATCAATAC
>PHNY01286979.1:9622-23554 GCA_003724115.2 Anethum foeniculum | reverse complement strand
TATTATTATATATTTTATATTTATTCAAAATATTAAGTATTTTATGATTATATATATGAATATATAAATATAAATATAAATATAAATAAATATTTAATCGGATCGGATTATTAACGGATCGGATCGTATCAAATCCATATCCTATACTTATTGGATCGGATTTTTTCCGGATCGAATTTTTTTCGGATCGAATTTTTTTCGGATCGAATTTATTTTCAAGTGATCCATATCCGCTCCATTAGCCTCCGGATCGGATCGGATCGGACCGGATATCCGATCCATTGACAGCCCTACTTATACACCTCTTCTTGTGGCATATTTGAAACTTGAAACTGTATTTGTGGTATATTTGTCAATTTTTCCTCCTTATAGCATTTTGGTTGGTAATTTTATTAATATTATTATTTTAATTTTCTAAAATTAATATTTTTAAATATTAAATTAATATTCTTAAATTTAAAGGTCTACTCTAATTTAACAATTTTTAATTTTTTAGGATTCAGTAATCCCCTTTGAGTTTTAGAACTATTAAAAATTGAATTAAATACACAACTAATTTAACAATTTTTAACATTTTAGGCTTTACCAATCCCCTTTTGAGTTTTAGAAATATTAAAAAAGAAATTAATAAAGGATACACCGTTTAGGGTTTAGGGAGCCTAAATCCTAATTTAATCTAAGGTTTAGGGCCTCTCAACCGTAGGAACCAAACTTTAATTTAAATTTTATTGACATGATTAAGAAATTTAATTAAACTTGATATCAAAATGGGAAATGTGTAATAGCTAATACCCGGAAAAAATGCGTATTAAGCTCTGTTACCCAGCTCACCAATGCGTATTATTTTAAGTATCTCTTTTTTAAAAAAATTAATTATATGTAATACTGCTCTTGCAAATGCGTATAAAAAATTATCGAAGTTGTAATACTCGTTACAAAGATGCGTAACACACTTGATTTTTTAAAAGAAAAGCACAACTAAATATGATATGCATTCAAAGATCAGATGATGGAACTATTATATGTCTGCAGTAAAACATCCATATTCACTCGATTGCGGATACACTGTTCACTAGCTAAAAGTCTCTATTCGGTATCTCTCTCCCCCTCCCTCTCCCATCTCTTTGTCCCTCTCGGTATGCGTGTATTTTCTTCTTTTCTTGTTTTTTCATGTGCATTTCTATATGGATCAATGCATACGTGTATTTTTTTATAAAAAAATGTATGTGTTTTAGCGTTTTGAGTTTGTATATGTGATTAGTTATGATGAAGTTTTGATCTTTAGGGATATTGGTATCTCTAAAATGTAGTATTTCATTCTATCAGCACCCTTGTCTGTGTGTGTGTTTGTGGCGTAAAGATGTGTGATTATGTGCTCGCTTTTTTTGTTTATTAAATTCTTGATTTCATTTTCTTTATAAATTTGTGAATTGTAAGCTATTTGTTCGTTATTCTAGATGTTTGGTTTTGCAATTGTTGGCTTAGTTATGTCGGAAGTGTGTGCTTTTTGTTTGGTTTTCTAAAAAAGAACGTGTAAGAAATAGAGAACTGAGGAAGAATTACATGAACATTAAAGCTTATCAGTTGACATTTAATATTCAATTGTATGTTTTAATGAGGTATCCAACCAAAGGGATCCCCTTTAGTTAGACTTATATTGTATCTATCCTATAATATTATTTTTAAGTAATTATCAATGTTTTGCTGAGTGTTTAATTTTTTTTGTTTTGTTGATTTAATTTTTTTGTTTTGTTTTTCAGGTGCAGTTTTTAAGGTGTTCTATTTTCAAACATTAAAGTCTTATTGTCTAAATGTCCGAAGGCAACATACATGCCTTTCGGTTAGATAATAAACTTTCTTGAATGAAAGAATTCCCTTATTCCGGATCTGAATTACGGGCGTTTCATAATGAAAAAGTCATTCCTGACAAAAAAATAAAAATATATGATATGCATTCTTTGAATGCGTATCATGTATTACCCTTTCCTTGAATGCGTAATTGAATGGTATTTATGGCCATATTTGTGCGCATTGGTATTCTCGTTACGGTTGTTATAAAAACTTTTATTTGTGGCCGCCACCCTTATATCGTCATTTGGTCGGAAATAGTTTTAAAAACTTTAACATTTCTCTAAATTTAATAATGAAAATATATACTTCATCCGTCCCTATTTATATGTACATTTTGCTTTTTTAAGAGTCAAATTAACCAATATTTGACTAAACATTATAAATTATTTATTTATTATTTGAAAAAATTAAAAATTACATATTAAAATAAACAACAAGCTCTTTTTAATGATATAACTTATTCTAACTTTTGTAATTATATAATATATGAAAATTTTAGTCAAAATAAATTCAATTTGACTAGTCATTTGAAGTACTCCATCCGTCTCAATAGATTCTTAATATTTGAAATAGAGTATTCGACACGCATTTTAAAGCTCTTGTCTATCATAGTTCTTTAATTTTTTTAAAAATTTTCTTTTTTTGTATAAAAGTTTAGACATCTAATTTTTATTTAGAAGAAAAAAAATTTTAAAATAATTTATGCAACTATACTAGATAAGAGCCTTAAAATACATGCCAAACACTTCATTTTAAATGTTAAGAATCAAGTGGGACGGAGGAAGTAACAATTAAATCACACCCTAACACGTAAAAAGTTGAATTGTTCTAGAATAATATTTATTTATTTATGACATGGAATTGACCAAAAAGCACAAAGAGGATAAATAGAAAAAAAACGCAATCTGGTTTCTTCATAAATTGCAGCCGTAGAAATCTTGATTTCTGTTAACAACATCATCTTTTCTACTGGGGTTTGAACATATCAACATTATAACCCTAATTCAACTATCAATCAGGTAACTAGTTGTTTTTTCTTAGATACAATCTGTACGTATATTTTGATCGATTTTACTTTTTCTACTGTTTTGTGGTAAATTAATATGCAGCTTGTTTTGATTTTATTACCCCCTTTTAGTATTACAACAATTGTATTGTACTATTTCTTGCTGATTTTGTTGTGTTGTGTTGATTGTAGTAGCTATAGTAGTAGTACTTGTAGTAGTAGTAATTGATTAGTTGTAGTAGTAGTAGTAATTGATGAAAAAGGGTATGACACTATGCGGAATCTGGATACTATGATGAAACCCGAATACGACACGATACGACTTGGTTGTTTACGAGAATGTCAAATTATAGATATGGCATCACGATTGGGGTTTTATTGGACTAGATATAGCATCACTTATAGCGTTACGTTAGACATGTAACATTGTCACAATGATTTTGTCTTATTGTCGTCCTAGTAATGGAGTTCATTTCAGTAAGGCTCATTTTTAGTAAATTCCAAAAATGTGAATTAGGAATCGCATTTTTTACTTTTCGTCGTACTATAACAACAGAAAGGAAAATTAAGTTCATCTCCATGGAACTCGTTGTTTTATTATAGTAAATAGAAGATTTGTTTGAGAAGTAATGGAAATGTGTGAGGGGTACCCGGTACCGTTGAGATTAACTTATGTTTTTATGATATTTGCGAATTTTGGTTTATTGTTCTAATTTTGGGAAGATGCTTTTAAATTAGTATTAAAATTGATGCTCCATAAATTATCTATTTTGGTGCTAAGTATTAGATATCTGTAGTGAAGCATAATGTCTAGTTGCTGGAGCTTGCTACGCTCTTTTGGCATGCTAATTTTATATCCTGGCCTGTCTTTATTGTGTCGTGTGAAAATTGGTAATTTACCATAGCTACTTGGATGCAGAAGTGCAGATCATTGTACTTGCTCTAAAGAGTTGACTTCTTCTACCTGACTTTTAATAGGTTTACCAGTCTTTGATTGGAAACCGAAGATTATTATGCTGGTGACATTTTATGGTTCTTGGAAATGAATTTTGGATTTCTTAGTAATATACCATGGTTTGGGGTCAGCTCAAAACCGGAGAATGTGAACATAGTAGTATCGTCAAGTACTCATATCATATCATCTACACAGCATGCTTCTACTGATATCAGGCACTGGGGATGGTCCCTTATTTCAGTTCTCCCTTGGGGTTTCAATAACGATGAAAAAATCAAAATGCCCAGCACCATTAACAAAAAGTTGAAAAGGCAGGCACAATCACCATCAAACTATGGTATTGTTGGTTCTAGTAATGTGTATTCTGCCCCACGCTTCAGACCTTATGTTTCAAAAGTTCCATGGCATACTGGTGCAAGAGCCTTTCTTTCTCAGTTATTTCCACGATATGGGAACTATTGTGGACCTAATTGGTCAAGTGGGAAGGATGGAGGGTTGCCTCTTTGGGACAAGAGACCAATCGATTGGTTGGACTTCTGTTGCTATTGTCATGACATGGGTTATGATACGCATGATCAAGCTGAGCTTCTCAAAGCAGATTTAGCCTTCCTTGAATGTTTGGAGAGACCTCACATGGCCACTAAAGGAGATGTCCATGTAGCCAGACTTTATAAGACCATGTGTATATCAGGTACTTGATAACACCTGTATTAGTAAACCATATATTTTAGAATGATCACTTATATGGATTCATACTCTTCCATATATGTCAGGCCCAGAATCCTGTTTCCAGAATAAATTGCTTTTACATTCTGTTGAGGCACGTTTGTCGAAATAATGAATCTTTGTTGTATTTGTGTGGCAATCTAATGCAGGTCTCAGGGGTATACTTGTGCCGTACAGAAAACAGTTGGTGAGGCTACAAACACAGCAGTTATCAATTAATTTCGGATGGCTAAGCGGTATAACGAGGAAAGGATGGAACTTTCAGAGAAGCTGAAAAAAGCTATAGTAATTTGGAAGACCTGTAGGTTGGTTGATTTGTGATGCTGTACCAGTGAAATGAAGATAGACTCTATGGTATCCAAAAGGTCTTCTGATATCTTGCCATATAAATTTAGTTGTGTTGCTCGTATCAGATGAACATTGTGATTTTGTATTTATGTATATAAGTTGACTTGTAAATATTAGACCTGAATCTGTGATACTTGATGGCTCTGTAATGAATTGTATTAAACCGAATTCCCCCGTCCTCTCTCTGCAAATAATACTGGTTTGCTGAAGATGTGATTGGAAAGAAATCTTTTGAAAGTACAACTCCCTGCAATGTGCAAAGGATTATACGGTTCTTGAATTGGGGGGAACTCAATGGTAATATCCATTCAGTCACAATATCGATCGAAACTTACCATTTTAGCAGTAGGCACTAGCAACTGGCCAGAAGATGGTGAATTATCATTAAAATGAGAATGATAGGGGGGGAGTCCCTGGCCAGGCATAATAGTTGAGTACTGAGTATGAGGCATGCTGTAATTTTAAGTTTTGAGAAACTTTGTTTTATTTTGTTACGGGCCTTGCGGCTTCTGGTGAAAACTGGACAGAGGCTATGCTAGTGTAGATTTGCTAACAGTTTGTTACCAGCAAGGCATAGATAAAGTTTTAGATTATTAGACTTGTATTGCAGAACGAACAGGCAGAGAATTGCAAAAATTGGTGTGTAGTATGTCTGTTAATTTGATTTGTATGTAAGCAAGCTACAGATGTACAAATGCCGAAAACATTATCATATTGTTGTTTTTGAAACCCTTCTTGCAAGTATGATCCAACAAAGTACCCTATAAAATACAAAGAAACCAAACATAATTCCCACATTCATCCACCGTGTGTCCTTGTCAAGTCCTCTACTCCTCAAAACGTCGATTCCTCTTTGCAAACATTTGGTATGATCATGAACGTCTGGTGAGAAACATTTATCTCTTACACTCCAATACTCGTTTACAAGCAAAAAATCTAAAGGATACCTGTAAAGGGAGACATAGTACATGAACATCCAATACTTTGGTATGCTTTCTTTGGGTATGAAATAGCCGGAGAAGAGAAAGAATGCACCAAGAACCGTGCAAATCAGTGAATTTCCGGAAATGAAGTCTGGAGAAACCGCACTTAGAAAGAGCACTAGTGAGCTTGCCATCAAGACTATAAGCCAAACCGCGAAAGTGAAAAATGCAAAAGCCCCTATCGAAGAATTAAGGCCTACTATCCAATACAGAGGGAGAGAAAAAGTAATGGCTACTGCAAAGAGAAATGGTAGGAAGACAATGGTATTGGCAATCATGTAAGATGAAGTTTTGTAAGCTCCCCTTGAGGCTTCTTTCATTAGAACACGTCGTTCTTGAAGGTATATCGGAAGAGCTTCAACTGTTGAAGAGAGTAGAAAACTAAGACTAAAGGCGAAAAGCCCTAATCTTTCAGCAACTCCTTCATCATCATTCTTTACCTTCACATATACACTTCCTAAACCAAATCCTCCAACAAGAGCTTGCATTGTTCTTGCTAGGAAGAGCTGTTTTGTTCGGTATATGATTTTCCAAAATCTTGCACATAAACACATGACCTCGAAAAAGCTAAAGTAATAATCAGAATTATCAACCTCTAGTTCAATGCATTGGCTTTCTCGCTGCCACATGACAGCAAAAGAAGATGGTTCCTTTTCTTCAATATAAGATGAGAGCTGGTTTCTACTCTTTGAGTGATCATCAAGTTTGTGGATAATTTCCATGGAGAACTCAATTGCATTGAGTTGCAATGGAATAGTAAAACCTAACTGAGTTATGGTATCCACAAGGGAACTAAGTGAACCAGCATGCGCTACTGATCCATGAGAAAGAATTAAGAACTTAGAAATGTAATGAAGAATGCGATAGCTAGGTTGATGGATTGATAGTAGTACTGTTCTTTGCTTTGATCTTGCCATGGATGAAAGAAGCTCAATCACTTGAAGTGCACAAGTGCTGTCAAGTCCTGATGTTGGTTCATCAAGGAGCAAAACTGGTGGATCATGTATGACATCCACACCAATCGATACTCTCTTTCTTTCTCCTCCAGAAATCCCTCTGTTCTCCTCATCTCCAATAAAGCTATCAGCAACATGTACAAGACCAAGCTCATACATAAGGCTCTCAACTCTTTCCTCCCTCTCTTTTATACTAATTTCTTTTAGCCTAAACATGGCACTAAATGATAATGTTTCCTTCACAGTTAGTAAAGGAAGCAAATTATCTTCTTGTGCCACAAATCCACATATTTTTCTCAACTGGTAAGGACTAGAAATGGAAGAATCATTGAGTTTGATACTTTTGGGATCAAAATCTTTATCCCTTACCCTCCCAGATATAATACGCAATAGAGTAGACTTGCCAGTGCCACTTGGACCAACAATAGCTAGGATCTCAGAGCTTCTTGCTGTGAAAGAAACCGAATCGAGTATTTTAATAGCCTCAAATTTCTTGTTTAAGCCTAAAAGGGAAGAAGGTGCCCAGCTATTTTTGTTTATGGTGTAAGAGAGATTTTTAACGTTTAGCTCGTAGGTGTTTTCTGATGTGTGAGTAGGAGAGTGGTGGGAAGAAGAGGAGGGGCTCGTCGATTCTTGGATGGAGTTTGTGGTCGAAAAGAGTACCATTGAGTCATCTTCTGGCTTTGGGTTTTGGAAGCAGGATGCCATTGTTTCCCTTACCTTGTTTTTTCATAATGAATTATATATAATCAAGAAAAATGGTTTGTTTTGAAAATCAAGATGGTTGGACCAACCAGGTTGATTGATACCATATTACCAGAGTATTTCTAGTTTGTACTATAGGTGAAGCAGGTTTGATCAAGTAGTGTATTTAAGCAGTGTTGGTGAGCTGAAATTCTAGACTAAGTTGTCATGCAAGTTAACATTTGGATGGTATGTTTTATGTTATTTTGCCACCTAAAATCATCTGCTAATATTGGCATATATGTTACATGGCACAAATATATAAACCTAGACTCAGCATATGAGCTGCAAGATATACCAGTAATACACACACACATAATGATCTTGGGTGGTAATCCTCGACAACCGGGTGTGTAACACACTGCTCCAGAACCCTTAGATCAGTATTTTAATGGTCCGGATTGAAATTTTTTTTTTTGCCACTCCACTATAAATTTCCGCGGATTGAATTTCCACGGAAAGGCAAAAGTCCGATCCGCATAAATTTTTAGCAGAAAGCAAAAAAAAAAAAGTTTTAATCTGGACCCTTAAAATATAGATCCGACGCCCCTGGTGCATTGTGTTAGATAAACTGTCTCTGACACCCGGTTATCTTTTGCATAAATTCTTACAACAAATATAGTGTTACAGCTTTTCCTCAGGCATTAAGTTGATTTCAAGCATGCTACATTATCAGTTCTCTCGTAAAAATCGTGCCCGAAAAGGCCGAAATAAATTTGGGGGACATGCATGCTGCATAAACAGTTCTGTAGTAACTAGCAAGCTCTCCTGCAGACTATCGAAGTTATTTGAATGGGGTCTGCCTTAAAAAGTTGTTGAGATGGGTAAAGATGTTGTATCAACTAACATGGCTGGTAGTTAAATCAAATTAGTAGGTAAAACAGTGACCAAAAATCTGAACTTTGCGAGTTCATTCACTTGCAGGACTTCCATCTTCACAGTCAACACCTTTTTTTGAAAGCAGATGAAAATTTCGTTCGAACTAGGATCAAGAGAAAGAGCCTCTAACAAATACGTAAGAGACAAATTACGGAAATTACATCAAACACGGAGACGTTTCTCACAAAAACTGAAAACAAAAACTGAAAATGAGTGTTTCAAAGTATGAAACCCCAAAAATCACAAAAGCATGTTCTTGTACCATAATTTTACCATATATATTTCTTATATTTATATCATTCGATTTTGTTACTGAAATCCATTATGATCCGAATCAAAAACTTAAACCCGAAGTTAATAAATTACTCGATCACAATTATTTTTTCAATAAATAAGCTAACATATCTTTTTAATAAATAAGCTATACAAAAAATTTACTTGAAAAAAGTTCTTTTAATAAGATAAACTTAGTCAAAATACAAAAAAAAAAAAAAAAAATCGTTAAAACATATATTTACAAAACAATTTTATTTAAAACAGTTAAATTCAATCCGCTACAAGTAACCGTCAAACAGAACGAAGTTTACCCGTCCGGATCATCCATCACTCTCTTCCCATAAAAAAAATGAAGGGAGAAATCCCAAAATTGGTACTACCATTTTCAATTTAAGCACAAGGAACAATTAGGATTTTCAATTTAAGCACAAGGAACAATTAGGACACCCAAGCAAAGATTCCTAGTGGACAAAAAGTAGGTGTCAGAGGGTTCCAACTGTACATACCTAGTCTTCTTCTGCAACAAAACACAAACTAAACTCAAACTAAACTCAACTCAACTCCACCATTCTTAAAAAATGTCGTCCATAGCCGCCATCACTCATTTCACTCCCTCCACCAAACTCACCCACCCCCATCGTCTCTCTCCCATCTCTCTCCCTCTCTCTCTCCGTCTCTCTCCCATCTCTCCCTCTCTCTCTTTCTCTCTCTCTTTCTCTCCCACCCATCTCCCCCTTCAACCCCTTCACGCCCTCTCCCCTGATTCTGGCAATGGCAATGGCAATGGCAAAGACTCTTTTAACAATGGTGGTGGTGGTGGTGGTGGTGGTGGTGGTGGAGGAGATAACAATGGAGATAACAATGGCGATGATAACGAGGGAGAAGCTATTTTGATATTAGCTCAAATTGGTAGGTCTTTGGATAGTCTTCCTAAGGATTTAGCTGATGCTATTAGGACCGGGAAAATTCCGGGATCAGTTGTGGCCAAGTATTTGGAGTTGGAGAAATCTGGGTTGTTTAAATGGTTGCTTCAGTTTGCGGGGTTTAGGGAAAGATTGCTGGCTGATGATTTGTTCTTGGCTAAAGTTGGTATGGAATGTGGTGTTGGTATCTTCACTAAGGTACCCTTTTATTTTTTTATTGCGATATTTGATTTGGTTAGGATGATTTTGCGGTTTTGATTGGAATGCTTTGTGTGATTTGTTTCGATTGTTTAGGGACTTTTGATGCAAATGCTGTTTGTATTGAGTGTGATTTTTAGTAGTTTGTATTGGTGTAGGTATAGTAGTGTAATTCATTCATCACGGGCTTGAATTTTGTGGAATAATGATGCGCTTTTGATTAGGATGCTGATAGTTTTGAGTTGTTTCTACTGTGGTGTGTATAACAAAGCAAATCTTCTTTTGCTTCAATTTATTTTGTTGTATTATATTCCACATTTTTTCCTGCATTGTGGCCTTGTTCATGATCTTTCTAGTTTCGGGGATCTTCAAAATAGCCTCTAGTGGGGGTAAGGCATGTGTATAATGTACCTTCCCCAACCCTACTTCCGAGTGAGGTAATATCATATGTTTATGTTTGTTTTGAGAGATATTGAGTATGTTTGATTTTGTTTGGTACTTCGGTTCATGATCGCCTTTTTGGCTATGTGTGAAAACTCAGGCAATATTGTTTCTTTTCTTTTTATTCTAAATGTATACATAGTTCAATAGTTCATAGCTTCGTATATATGAAGTGTTTTTCTTATCGTATACTATGGTAGAATGGAATATGATTTAAGCTTTTAATGTCTTATGTTCAACTATGATCCCCTTACATTTTACTTTGCAGACTCTTGCAGAGTATGAGCGGCGAAGAGAAAATTTCTTCAACGAATTGGAGATTGTTTTTGCAGATGTGGTATGATAGTATTCTTGATACTTTATATACTTAATTTTAAACTTACCTTTGGGTTGTCGTGAAGCTTCTATCATATATTGTGCCTTCAAACAGAGTTATCTCTGCCATTATCTGTTTCAAGCTTAGGCTATATTGTATGCATAAACTATTCCTCTTTGTTTCTCTAAGATAGTACAAATGTGGATATACCGTTGTTCTTTGTGATACACCAGCTATATTTACGTTTTACAAGTGCACGTTGTTTATTTTTACGTTTATGTGTTTTATATATGCATTAGATTGATTTTTTCAAAGAGGCTATTGCGGGTTTTCCTTCTGACTGCCTGAGTCTTGCAATGAAGTATATATGTAGGACTACTTTCTTTTCATAATAGTCTCATGCAGGCGGTGTAAGAATTCAGAGGCATGTGCTTATTGGCGATCAGTTTGGGATTCAGGAAATTAGAAAATCTGATTTGTTATATAATATATTTATTTCGTAACTAATTATTCTAGAATGATCGCCAAGTCTGCAATATGGTAGAACGTAGTAACATAAACTTGAATATTAATAATAATTAAATTCATTTTACCTACTCCACGCCATTCTCCCCCGTTTGAAAAAGACTTCACCACTTCACCTCAAGATTTGAAGCAAGGAAGAATTCCCAAGCCTCTAATGGGAATCTGCCAAAATGTGCTCCAATTATCAGGACTATATGGATAAGCCAATGAAAGCAAATTCAGTATAACCTGATGTTTCTGAGCACAACATACTTAAAAATCAACTATAGTCTCTGTCACTCCACTAGTCCACTTTGCTTGCCAGTGTTGGTGTGACACAAGTTACACAACACAGGTACTGGTATGGATTTATACTAGATGTGGTAATCTGGGATTAGACATTAGCTAAGAAAAACTAGATCAACAGAAATGGAAGAGAAGAATGAGAATAAAGAGATGAAAGCTGTCCTTGATTTTCAGAGGTTGACATCAAAGCTGTAGCAAGTTGCCACAGAAGTGTGGGGGATAGTAAAAAAATATAGTGGCGGGGTGCTGTCAGAAGAGATGAAGATTTAAAATACTCTATTCATTAAATCGTTTAAATAATTGTATTTTGGCTTGCTTAAAAATTTTAAGCTGATTAATTTAATTATATGTATCTGGTCTTGTATATTTCGTTATTTTTATAATAATACAATTTATTTAACAAAAAACAAAACCAAATGCTTTTAATTGTCAGATACATCTGCATTAACAGAAAAGGCACTGTTGGTTGATTATGTAGAACGTTTTTTTTGGTAAGTTATTATGTAGAACTTTATTAATAGTACAGAAGAATTATCACAATCGTATATTTTCTTTAACTTTTACTGTGATAACAATATATAGATATGAATTTTTTTTTTCCCAAAAATATTGTGGGATGTTCCCTATTTATGTACAAACTAAGGACAGGGTATCCCTGTTACCAATGTTTAGAAAGTTTTGGCAATCAGATATGTGTTGTGTCCGAGCAAAAAAAGACTAAAGATGGACCTTTTGGGATTAATTACTTCTCTAGTGAGAATCTTTACAACTCTAGCACTTATAGTGCAAGACCAAAAACTATTGTTTCATGACTAGAAAATTTAAGAAAGAGCAGAGGAAGTGTCTGAACTGTAGAATTTCAAACTTAAAGGATCAAAATTAAAGTTCTGACAAGCTTTAGGGTTAAAACTAGGATATCTTTTATCAGGTTTTTTCTTGCCGCGAACAGTACCCACAACAAACATTTTCTTTTTGCCTTTATTGTAATATAGAGGATAGGATTGAGACTAGGCAACCATGATTCCTGTTTCAGATATACTTTCTCTCGGTTAGGTGTTAATTTTTCAAAGAAATTCGATGAACTGGTGAGGCTAGAAATTGGATATGAAGAAAATAGTTTAAATTAAAATGTAACAAGAATTTCCTGCTGCTGATACCATTTTGATGTAGGATTGGTGTAAAGATGGTGTAGAACAAGGGGATAGGACCAATCTTCGCGGAGAATGAGTAGAAACCTAAAACACAATAAGTTCTCAGATTTATAATCAAATACTTACTGATGCACCTTTAATCTTAAGAACAATTAAATTCCCTTTTCTTGTTCTCCATTGGTTAGTACTATTTATCTTTGTTTTTGCCTAGGTGATGGCAATAATTGCCGATTTCATGCTTGTATGGCTTCCGGCTCCAACTGTCTCTCTTCGCGCACCTGTTGCACTTAATGCTGGACGCATTGCTAAATTTTTTCATAACTGCCCTGATAACGCATTTCAGGTTAGCATCTTTCATTTTTGTAATATATTCAACGAAGAACTCTACATATATGTAGGTAAGCAAATACCTTGTACACACAATAATCTGTCTTTGAATCCTGTTGCTGCAGATAGCTATGTCTGGAACATCATTTACGTTATTACAGAGAATAGGTGCAATAGTGGTAAGAGGATGCTTTTTTACTACTTTAATTTCATAAGCAAATCAAATTCTTATGTATCTTTTATAGTAACTCATGTTTGGAATGTGGTTTTCAGCGTAACGGTACAAAGCTTTTTGCAGTTGGCACAACTTCGTCCCTGGTAACTTGATCTTCTTTAATTCTTTGTTTGAAGTTGGTGTATTTGTGAGATCTTCTTTAATTTTGAGTAAATCATTGTTCTGCTTCAGTTTCCACTCCTAGTGGTGATCAGATTAATGTGTTATTGTATGTTTCTTCCTTTATTTTTACCAACCCATTAATAATATTTTGCCAGAAAAGTAGGTTATATTAAAAATAGTACCAAAAAAAAAAAAGAGAAGGAAATATAGGACAAAAAGCAGTCAAGGATTTATCAATAAAAAAAGTTGTCTGTAATGTGTTACAGACTTGCAGTAAGAGTTGGTTTACTTTTGTTGTGGTTCATGTATTTCTTTTTCTATGGGTCTTTTGATATGGCTTAGCAATTGTTATATGTTTGACTCTCTCCCTCTCCATCTCTTCCCGTCATATTATGTTGTTCTAAATAATTGTGAAAGGTAATACTTTAGATATACAATATTTTTTAAAATATATGTACATATATAGCATATTGTTTCCTAGAAGCTTGAACAATTTATTAATATAAGAAAGGACACAAAGAAGATGGAGGAGAAAATGAGTCAAGGTGAAATGTATATCTTTTACCTTTCCTAAGGTTGGCTACTTTTACTTTACTGTGTCGGTCCACTCAAGCTTCCAAAGCATCAAATGAGATTGATCTACGTAATTTAGGGTTGTTCTGTCTGTCTGCTAATACAATCGAAATTCCAACTATAGTACTTGTA